>JAVSBV010126310.1:0-32896 GCA_033117975.1 Parotocinclus spilosoma
TATATATATATAAATACAAAGAAAAGAATGTTTTGCCTACTGTCAAGTATGGTAGTGTGACTGTCATGGTTTGAGTTGTGCCAGCTGTGGGGAGCTACAGTTCATTAAGGAAACCAGGCGTGCCAACATGCACTGTGACATACTGAAAATTCCCTTCCCTAGGAAGCTGGGCTGTAGGGCAGTATTTTAACATGACAATGACCCCAAGCACACCTTAAAGATAACCATAGCCTGTTTAAAGTTTGCCAATGACCATATGGATGATCTAGAGGAGACATGAAGATGGGTCGTGGCTGTGTCTTCCAGCAGGACAATGACCTGAAATACACAGTTAGGACAACTAACAAGTGGCTCCAAAAGAAGCATTTCAAGGTCCTCGAATGGTCTAGCCACTCTCCAGACCTGAATCCAATCTTTGGAGGGAGCTGAAACTCAATTGTCTACTCATTGTGAAAAGCATGGGTGCATGGTTTGAAGGCAACAGGACTTCTTCCAGATGGTTCATAAGTTGTTGCTCATCATGCGAGTGGCTCTACCTTTTAAAACATGAGTTGTTAGGATCACAAAAGCCAAAGTGTGACCCATTAATAAGACTTTACCCCATCCCGCCATCATGTGATAGGGTCATATGGGTCAATGTATAAATGCAGGTTTAACCTCCTAGGAAGGGATCATGAGATTGCTTTGTAGGCGGCTGATAACTGATGATGTAAACCCCTCTGCTGTACAACCAACAGTGTTGCACCACTCACCAGTTATCAGTCACCTACATAGCAGTCTTGAGTTCCCTTCCTAGGAGGCTCAACTCTATATTGTTTGGACAATGTTCAGATCACATAATATGTACTCCACAGAACATCTAAAAGACATTATGCAACACACTCGTATAAGAAGCTAGTATGCCATATACTATCAGCAAATGTTTGAGTTTTCATGTAATAAAAAATCTGCTGTAGAATTAAGACTCAGACTGTAGAAGACTTAACAGCTCAGTCATATAAAATATAAATAAACAGCTAGCCCAAATATGAAAACAAATCACTTACTCTTTCACTCACACCCCTTTGGGCATCAGTGTTATGCTGAAGCTTGCAGAACAGTTGGACTGCGGGTGTTTAGCACCTCTCTGGTTGTGCACTTTGTACAGAGGGAAAATTTGCTTTTAACTTTATTAAGTCATTCGGCCAAATTCCATTTCCTCCTTTGGCTATTAGATAAATCCCTTTCGCTTAACCACATTACTAAAGCTCCAGGAGCAGAATGGAAGCAACCTGCTGCTATGGCTCTCATCTTCCTGACTGCAGTTGGCAGAACCATTTCATTGAACTAAATGTATCACTTCTGCACACAAACAAACCCTATAAGCACAGAGAAAAGCCATGAGCGTAAAGGGAATCTCAATGGATCAGGCTAATGCTCACGCTCGAATAACAGGCTGTGCGTTTCGGAATGATGAGTGTGTGTATGTGATGGTTTGTTTGAAATGATGTGAACACAGACAGCTCATTGTCATTATGCAACTCACTGCATACATTCAGTCACACCCATTGTTTCAAATGATCAGAATAATGAATGACATACACCCTGCAGACTTTCCACATTTGAGAGACACCAACTGATCAAGCATGACTTTGATATAGAAAACAAGCAGATCACACAAGGACCAAGACCTTGTACATGGTACATGACTCCAATAGTTCACTTTCTGCTAAAAGTTCATGTCTTAGTGATTTCTTCTGGTTTAACTTAAAGAGAGCACAATTTGTTTAGTTTTTTTAAGTTAACTGGTATAACCTACTTTTTTAAAGTATTCATAGGCCCATGTACAACATTCACAAGGTTCAGCAATTACCCAGAGTCTTCCAAAAAGGATAGTTAAAAGAGCAATTACTAATTGCCATAATTCACCAAAATTGCCCCATTTAAATAAACCAATAATGTCTTCATGATCCTTATTTAACCGTTTCTTAGCAACGCACATTGGAACTAACGGACTCCCTTACTTTATTTTGTTGCTGGCTGAACACTCCTATACTCTGTTCCTTAGAGCTAGACAAGATCTGATCTGAAATAACATTTCTAAATCATCCTTTACCATTATATATATTATTCTGTGGCACATGGGAGAACAACATATGTGGTCGCACAATGTCCTGCACATATGTAATTATCATATGTTATTATAAGGGGGGACTGACAGTTGTATGTGATGGCTCCCCAGATTATAAGTGTTTTCACTCCACAGCAAAGGCAAGGTTGAATCCTTCAATGCTTTCAAACAAGAACCTGGCGGTCATTGGACCCAAAAAGAGGAATGTTCAGCAGTCAATCTCTCTTACACCCTCTTGTGACAAGACCCAGTGTCTAATCAGGTCACATCTGCAATCATTTACATATCTGACTGAGATGGAACACCTGCAGTGTGTTGCAGGAATCTGTCATTTCGTACTAGGTGCGTCATGTTTTTACATTTTTTTTGTCATATGTTAAAATGTTGACAACCATTGTCAACTGGCTGGTTCTGAGCTGCTTATCTATTTGTCCCCACATAGGCTTTGCTTTTCTGGCTTAGTAAATTATTGGCTATCCATCAAGTAGTGAGTAAAAGCTCCATAATGTTGCTATTACTGAACGCTTTAACAAGCTCCAAATGTGTATACTATAAAAGAATGTTATTGAAATTATAAAAGGATTTTTAAGTGGGGCTTGAATCTGATTATCTTAATTTAGGAGTTAATGTCTTTTTTTAAACTGGCAAGCAACACTACTGTGATTAAAATCAGTAAAAAATAAATCAACTGTCCCATTAAATGTTAAAGAATCAAAGAAACAATGTCACAACGACTGTGAAACTACATGGACGGCTGTACTTTGCCAGGAATCCAGTTCTGAACCATTTCAGTAAAAGAGCTTTTATAAAGCTGTTAAAGTTCTATCACCTACTTTCTCAAGTGTTTATTTACACTTTACATCATGCATCGTGAAAGGGAACGTGCAAAAAGCAAGGGGAATTTTTCCTACCTGTTGGGGAACCTTCCAGAACCTCTCCAGAATAGCGAGATTCTCTGAAGATGGGTCTGTTGTCATTCTGGTCAATGACAGAGACATCAAGGTCCACGGGTCCCTCCACTAACTTTCCACTCATGTCTGTGGTTGACACTTGGAGCTTGGAGAGAAAAGGGAAAGGGTAAGTAAAACTTGGCCGTGGGGAATAAAGTCAGGGTGAAAACAAGACAGGGTGAAATTATTGGTGAAACAGAAGACAATGTGATATCATAAGGCATATTGAAATTGGTAGTCCAAAGTAGGAGGGCTCAACCATTTGAGAGTCAAAACATATTTAGCTGAGCCAGAACCTTTAAAAGAGTGTATATTTATGATCCCCTGTTAAACAATGACATACAGTTCGCCACCACAAAATAAAACTGTCCATCCAATGAGAGTTATGGATCTGACTTTTCTCCTGTCAATACTCATATTTTTACAGAACATACATGCGGACACAGACAAAATCCAATAGCTGAAATGTAACATTTCTCAATTCAAATGTATTCATACAGTGCTTTTCACAATTTACATTGTCCCAAAACAACTTTACAGAGTCCAAAAGTAAAAGACAAAAACCCCTGTTGAGCAAGACAGTGGCAAGGAAAAACTTCCTGACACTCAGAAATACATGTAGAAATCTTGAGAGAGCCTAGACGCAGCACGGACCATCCTCTTTGGATGGCCTTGCAGATAATTAAAATAAAACAATTGTACATAAGCACATATATGTATATAACTTATTTTATTCTCAACTTGAGATTCTGGTTATTACTGTTACATATATCTCATTTGAAAAAAATTGTAATAAAACAATAGCTGAACTACACAGTATGGAAGCGTAAGTGTAAGGTGAATTAGAAACCAGGGGCACTCTATCCTGGTAAGTGGATAATTATTGTCTCTTGTTGCTGTTTCTTGGCTTTCTGGCTTTTATTATGAATCAGTAACTCAGACACACAAGTGTTTATAACTGACTGGCAAGGTAGTTTTATAATGCTTAGATGAAGGAAGCAGAGGCTCTTAAGACTCTGTGAAAAAAGTGCTGCTGACTTCTTGTTTCTTTTAAACTACTTGGTTCTGCCAGCCATTCACATTTATACAGTTTATAGAAAATCCATCTCCAGACCAACTTACATAATTACTTAGCGAACTTTTTAGCAGACATAACCTCATGTTAGCACAAATAGTCTAAAGCCCAAGTAAATCACCCAATGAATACAAAATAACAAATTATAACAAATAGTTTGCTGTCCTTGTAGCTGCCAAATAAACTAATTATTAAAGCCATAAAGACATCTGATTGCAACCTTGGAACTTCTTTTGAATAAGCATATGAACAAATGTTCAGGAAAGAACCTAGGCTCAATCTAAATATTTATCGCATGTTGAACTTGAAGATTCATGCCTCTTATCTATTTTTTAAACACATTTATTTGTATACAGAATGACATAAACATGACTAACTGCATTTTATTAACTTGGATTAATATATTTAAATGTTTAAGGAAAAGTAGGGAATATAACTGGTAATATAACATCATATACCTGGTACTTGATGATTGAGCATCTGCAGGGAGTGGGATGAAATATACAGTATACAGTCACATGGCAAGAGTGTAATGCAGATCATTCTTTCTAGGGTCTAAGTTCAAATGATGAGCTGCCACCTATGATCAGATGTTCTACAATCCTACCGAGATTTGGATGGAGACCTGAGTATCTGATGGTGGGAATGACAGGATAAGTTGGGCATCACCAGCATAACAGAGATAGTAGAAGCACGGTGTATCATCTGTGCAAATCCTGTATTGTGCACTGGTCATGCCATAAAGAATATTATTCTGTGTCATTGGTCTGTGCTGCTTATACATGCCTGGTCAAACCTTTGTTCCATTTAGCATGCCCTTCTAAAGTCTCCTTGAGCACACAATATTATCTGGAACATCTCTCCAGAGAACACATAGTGCTCTTTATACATGCCCTCGAAGGCATGCTAGTGATGATCCCATGACTGGCTTTACCTTCTTCAGATACAAGCCAATTGTGACATCCAGGCAAGCTGAAAGGCAGTATAAAGACTCAAACTTGGATCACTCTGGTATTGGGACCTATATGCCTCCAAGGCACTTGAACATTTAATCTTAAAACATTAGAATATTTCTTGGCCCAGGTACACATTCATATCTAGGGCCAGTCCTTAGCAGAGTACTCATTAAACTACAATTGACAACTGCATTTTCTACCACTATCCACTGGGTACTCGTGTTTCCTGTTACATTCCAAAGACATGTGCAAGGTCAATTGGTGTGTCTGAAGTATCAGTGGAGAAGTGTGTGGGTTATATTACATTGTTATACAATGAATTTGTCTGTTGTTTCCTACGCTGGACCCCAAGTTGAATTAAGTGAGTATTAAAATTCTGATGTTATAATGCAAAAACAATGTGGCCTGAAATCTAAAGACACCCAGTAAAAAAGAAAAACAAACGCAAGTAAAAATGAAGATAAATGAAACATCAATAAGTTTTCTTATGAAGACTATGCATCAGAAAGGAGCAGTAAGGTAATTTAAGTGACCTGGACTAAGTATTTCAGAAACAGTTCAACTGCTTTGACTTTCAAGCTTATTCATACCTGTGGTTTACATAGAATTTACAGAGAAGGCATGAAAAAGAGAAGATTTCCAGTGGCTGTTCTTAGTGGGAAAATGCCTTGTTGGTGTCATAAGTCAGAGTAGAATAGCCGGACTGATTTGAGCTGATAGAAAAACAGCAGTAACACAAATAACCACTTGTTACAACCGATGAATGGAGAAGAGCACCTCTGAATACACAACAATAACCCTTGAAGCAGATGCACTACAGCGGTAGAAGACCAGACCAGCTGTCACTTCTGTCAACTAGGAACAAACAGCTAAGGCTACAGTTTGCACAGGTTCACCAAAAAATGGTACAATACATGACGGGAAAAACATTGCTTGATCTGATCAGTCTTTATTTCCCCTGCAACATCTGCATGGTAGACTTTGGTATAAAGAAGATAACCCATCCTGTCTTATTTCAACGGTTTAGGCTGGTGAATGCGAAAAGGTATTCAGAATATTTTATTGGCACACTTTGGGCTCCTTAATACTAACTGATCATAATAGAAATGCCACAAACTAACTGACTATTGTTGTTGACCGTCTCTTTAATACCACAACATACCTATTTTCTATACGCTATGTCACAGCTAAATCATCCTAAACCATTTTTGGAACATGACACTGAGTTTGCTGCACTTAAACGGCCACAAGAGTAACCAGACCTCAGTCCAATAGAGCATATTTGGGATGCGGTGGAATGGAGGATTTGCATCATGGATGTGCAGTCAACAAATCTGTGATTCTGTGAAAATGTGATTCTATCAGCACCTTGTTGAATCTATGACATAAATAATTAAGGCAGTTCTGAGGGCAACAGAAGGTACCAAACCTGATACGTACAAGGTGTAGCCAATAAAATAGCAGCTGAGAATGTTGTTAAACCATTTAACAAACTTAGTGCCCACTTTCTAAAAATAACACATCAGTTTCAACCCGTCTATATTTATAGCTAAAGTTTCCACTTCACATCAAGCATACACCCTAAAAAAAAACAATTGAGAAGAAACGGCAAAAAATAAAAAAATAACCATGCACAAAAGATGCTTTTGTTTTCCAAAGTGATGCATTTCTACAGTGTTTGAGAGCAGAGACTGATCTGATTAAAGTGTGCACCTTCAGGTGGCTTGTTCTCTCTCGTCTGTTAGCTGGACACACTAACTTGCAAATCATTTATTCATGTATTCGGGAGTATCAGCAGAGGTTCATGCTGCCCAAAGGAGCTGAAAACAAGCAGACTTTCTGTTCATATGATTCACACAAGCAAACACTCACACTGTGTGTAGCACCTCAGGCTGGTACATCTGAGCACTGCCTGCAGACCACTTCAGTTACCTAAATTGTTGGAAAAGATAGGGCTTAAAGTGCCCTTTTGGGGTTATTGTCAGATTCCCTCACACACTTATTTATACTTCTGCCAAAGTGCCAGCTATGGGCCCATTTAACCCATACAAAGCCCTGTACTCCAGGCAGTGCGCAACTTCAGACTTTCAAGAACTTCAAACTTCAAATTGAAAAGCCTTTACACCTAGCTCTGCGTGGTATCGTTGCAGTAATAGCTGATGACTCTCCCCACCCTTTTCACCTGAGTGGCAATGACCAATTATAGCACTTGACATTGGGCATTACCTTATGAGCCCATCCAGAATGGTTCATTACACACAGTGGCCTGCGCAGGTCTGTTCCTCAGCATGCCATTGCATTAGCACAGCTCACTATTACTATTAATAATGCATGACATTCCTCTCTTAGTCTGCACATCTTTCCGAGGTCCGGGTCAGCCACTCTGGTTCTCCAGCTAGCACAGCCATAGGCTCGTTAGGTCTAATCTACAGATCATCCTCAAATCCCTGCATCACCGTTTACGTAACTAATGGCCCATATATTGTCCTGTGCATTTATTTATAAAGAGGAAGAGTATTTATGAGAATCCATTCCACATCCTCATCATCCAAAGTGCAAAATGCTCTCATCCCAGACAAAGCCACGAGCATCACGAGCCATCAGTCAATAAGATGCATAGACTTTGCCCATCCCTGCTCAAAAGACAAGGGACATAACACACCACCAGTAAATCATCTAGAAAAGCCCCCAATCTCTTGCCCATCTTTTCAGGGTATACTATGCACTGACTGCATAGTCTCCTGAACACAATATATACCCTTATAGTGCTTGGAGGGGGTAACATTTTTGTACTCCTTATGTAACATATCCTATGTTTACCATAAAACACAATTCATATGTGTTTGGGTGGTGTGAATCAAGTTGAATTGAAACCAACAACACTGCTATAATTTTGCCTTGCATAAATATCAGACTAAATTATACAGAGCCACTCAGGTTTTGCACCCATAAACTGCTGTTTACAGCAGCTGGCTCAAAATAATACTAATAATACATTGTATTCATACTGTGGAAATGTTACCTCTAATTAGACAATTGCATTAACATGCTTCAGTCAGAGCTCAGTAATAATAGGCTACAGTAAAAAGCCTATTATTTCACATTGTTCAGAAATTCGATGATCAAGCTCTAACCATAGATATATATTTCCATGAGCTAAATAAGTTCTGTGTGCCAAAGTTCGATCACAGTTACAAGTCCTCCAAAGCAGCTGGCTTTTAGGGAAGTGTATATTTATATCAGCATCATCAATATTATGTTTGTGATATGACAAGGTTGGGGTTGAGTACCGGTGGTTCATTGTGATCACTTCAACCCTGCCTTTGTTATTGAGAGACACACT
The DNA here is from genome assembly GCA_033117975.1 of Parotocinclus spilosoma. Lineage (NCBI taxonomy): Eukaryota > Metazoa > Chordata > Actinopteri > Siluriformes > Loricariidae > Parotocinclus > Parotocinclus spilosoma. The sequence continues at coordinate 8,435 of JAVSBV010126310.1, forward strand.
GCTCTAACTGCTGGTGTCATGTAGTAATCTGCAGAGCAATTGCCTCTGACAGTTGGTAACCCCTGGTAGTGATACAAGTGGCACTAACAACATAGATGTATGGGCAGCCACGCTATGCCTCCCATGGAAGGGCTTACAACTGGAATTTTAGCAGGATAATCCTTGTCCGCATACAGCAAGGGATTCCCAGGATTGTCTCAGGCAGATTGCAACAGTTCCTTGTCATGCCAAGTTACCAGATATATAAACAATCGAGCATTTATTGGAACAGCTGGAATACCATTTTGGAAAAAAATATTAGTGTGGAGGATCAGCTGTGGGCAAATTTAAGACTGTAGCATGTCTGGCAGTCAACAACCTCTCAGAGGTACAATACCCAAACGCAGCCTCTAAGAGCCTTTTTATGAAGCAGAAGTCTTTTGGTAAAACCCACAGTGTAATCGGATCACACCTGTAATCATTTACATGCCTGTCAGATCTAACTGCTTACTGTGTTTTGCATATAGGCAAACAATTACAAAGGTTACAAAAATCTTTTTTAATCAAAAATCAATTTTGAATCTTGTTCATAAATAATACAGTATCTCAAAAGAATGTGGGGCATGCAGCAAGAAAAAGAGGCTAAGCAAACAAACCATTTAACAATGCTGATGTGCGAGACTAAGAAACAGTTATCAGAAACCTTTAGTTGCAGAAGTTGGTTGCAAAAGGCAGTCACACCCCGTAATATCAAATAAATAAACATTAACAATCTCATCACATCTGTTCAATCACATTAGAGGGTGTTCCATTCGATACGTTTTTGCGAAATGTGAAAAAAAAGAAATAAAATAACCAGAATGAAAAAAGTCAATCATTTGATAAAAATAATTTGACAACCAAATATTGCAAAAAAAAAAGGATTATGCTAAGAATGTTGGAATATTCTAAGTTAGAATATTGTAAAAAATAATGAAATATGGTTTTTAGCATTAACGGTGATGCATCTGTTACGAGATATGCGCATACCATTTGCAAAATGTTTGGATGGAAACTCAGCTATTCTCTACATTTAGGACTGAAAAATATCTAAAGACTTTCAACTTTCAAGGCCCACTCTAGATGTATACAAAAAATAACAGACACGTTGAATGTGGTGACAGTGATGACTCAAACAGTAAAAGGTCTGGACAACTTGATGTACTACTAGATTCAAATCTTGGCTCTGACAGGCTGTTGGGCTCTTGACCAAGCCCCATAACTTTTATCTTAATTGCAAATTACTTTGCAGTTGTATTTAAATGAATCAATGGAAATGTAGTTACAAGAGGAATTTAATTTAGCCCTGTCTAATGGGTATTGGAATGTCAAAATGTGATTTTCATTTTTGTCCATGCCTATTTTACAGTTTGTCATAAATTCACTATACTATGGAGGAACAACGTACACTTAGTGTCCATCAATGATGGCAAGTCTATCATAGCGCATACATATGCAGAATTGCACAGCATTCTAAAAGGATTGCAAACATTCAGGCATCACTGTATGTATGGCCAATCTGAATGCCTAGCTAGGTTTGTTTGTAAAACCACTACAGTGTACCATAACACAGTCACTGCTGAGCAGATATATGCATATAGTAATCTATAGAATAAGCAGTTCAGGCATCTATGTTACATGAGTCTCAGAACAGGCCTTTAGGGAGGTTTGGACTGACATAAGCCAGCTTCAAAGTCTTTGTATTTTCGTCAGGCTTTGAAAGCCCACAGTCCTTTTGATATACTAATCCCTTAGCCTCCCTCACCCTGCAAAGGCTAGAGAGTGTCTAACTGGCATCAAGTTATCCTTACAGCACTTGTGTTTGCCTTATTCGCCTTGTTCTCTTTTACCCTCTTGGCTTACATCTGAGGAGTGATTACATTCAAGTGAAGAGCATTTACTTTAACAGTCCTCTCTCAAACGGGTCAGAGTGCATCCATGGGTGTTTGTCAAGAGCAGACAGGGCAGGGTTCAGGTAGGCCACTGCACATATGACAGTGCTATGTTCCAGAGTACAACAGGACTGTAGCTATGTCAAGGTCACAAAGTGTTTTCACATGACATGCTGGATTTGAAGTCCTGAACAGAGGTGTACAGACGCATCACTTTACTTTACAACCCACAAATGTAGACTACAAAGCTACTCATTTAACCCTTTAAGGCATACAATAAGATGGTGCAGCTTTGTCAAAGAGTCAGCCCATCCAACAAGAATGTTCTACTAGGATTACAACACAACCTCTGCACCATCTCAACTTAACTTAACTTCATCTAATAAGAGTCAGTATAACATCAGCTAACTAGATCCAGTATAAAATCAACCATTGTGGAGCAGAACAGCCTTAGGTTATAAAAGCCAGTATAACATCAGCCGTTAAGATCAATCACAAGCGCAGCTAATAAAAGCGAGTATAGCATCAGCTACTAAGATCACAATTTCAGCTACTGGAAAACCTGGACTGCTATAGATTGGAACTAACATCTTTAGTGTAAAATAAATGTTCTGTTTGGAATTCAACAGTGGCCAGGTTTGAGTATGGAGGACTCATGGTGAACGTTTTAAACCTCTTAAAAAACTTTACTGTCGAACGATACATTACTGTTGATGTGATGGGAAATTACCTACAGGCCCAGATGATACATATGTGATCAAATGTCCCAAAGGATAATATACGATACCTGCTTGCCCATCTTTTATAGACTAGAGCTTAGATAAGAGCCTCATTTTAACTGTACATAAGTACTAAGTCCACTTACCCTTTGGCTGTAATATTTTAATCACTTAAATATATCAGTTTCAGTCAATCTCAACTATTCACTTCTTGGTAAGTGTTTTCCTTGTCAATGAGACACACACAGAGTTTAATCAAATCATAGATACTGCTAAAAAAATTAAGGGAACACTTGGAGATACATTGGTGTGTTTAAGTGTTAGTTTTATTTTTTGAGCAGTGTATTTCAGGAGATATTTTACATGGCGTACACCATACTTAGGGGTGCCAATAATGCTGACCACAACGTATCTAAAATAAGAGCTAATGTTTTGAAATCGACAAATAAAAATGCTAAATGTTTTTGTTTATTCTAAAAGTTTCCTGGAAAACCATGGCAAAACACAGATGTGTAACAGAAATCGGAGAAACAGTCTTATTGCTAACTGAAGCAAGCCAGTTTTAACACTCAGTTTCACAGCATGTTTATCACATCAGCACATCGAGACGAATGTGTAGTCTTGATTTCTCTCCCACTTTTATGATGTTCAATAAAAAAACATTTCTGTGTTAGTTACAGTTTTATGGTATGAAGTATTATTTTGGGATCATTGGTAATCAAGTTAAATGCCACAAAATGACAATAACAGTACCACTGACAAAAATATTCTAAAAGGCCATTAAAGTTTATACGATTGGTTCAGACTAGACCACAGAGATTAATCAAACATTTACAGGATTCATGATGCCCAATCTCTAACTCACTCCCTCTCTCGCTCTCTTCCTCTCAGAACAGAGAAAAACAACAAAAAAACAAAGATAATCTCTCTCATTGATAGAATTGGAGAACATTTTACTCTCTAGGGTGGAATCCCTGGCAAGCATGGAAAGTACTAGAAGACGGTCAGGGTCTTTGTAGTTCTGTTAGGTGAGCCAAGAAAAAGATTGAACAGATGCTGCAGAATAGCCGCTCCACTTCCAAAGTCATTAAAACCTTATACTTAATATTCTGTCGAGAAAGTCTGAGCCTGGGTCTATGCTTTTGTGCAAACAGGCTTCCAATGATGGGACATGAGTTGTCTGGAATTTACTGTCTTGATACAGCAGCATTCCATCAGCACTCACATCAAAGAGGATTAATCAGTAAAGGTTTGTTATGAGCAGTTCTACAGTCATTTATAGTAGCTGCACCCAGTTTATTTTTCAAAGAAACTAATAGGGAAATGATTAGTGGATTCCAAATAATTTTAACATGATTCCTAAAATGGAACTGGCTTATAATATCCAACCCTAAATCTGTTACACATGGTTTTGGATGAAAGTTGTGTTTTTCTTCAGTGGTGTACTATTCTTTGAATTATACCTTTAAATATTTTGTCATGGTGTAGATGGGGTTGGTGCGACCTCCACTTGGTAAAGACCTCCATCTTCAGTAAAGATCTTAATGGTGCTCAATCTGAATAAAATACTAAAGATCAAAATAAATTACCCAGACCAGTAAGTCAAAGCAACTGAAATATTTTTACTCATGTATTAGTACTTGTATGAGGTAAACACACCTGTCTTTCAGTGTCCTTCAGTGCATTAGACCATTTTGGTCAATGTTATAAAACCACATGCTCCACTCTGACCATAGATTTACCAACAGCAGTAACAACATGCTCCATATTCAAGCAGCAATGCTCAATAACTGTGCATCACTGGTTGATTTCTGCATGTGTGTTTTACCAAATGGAAAAAAAAAAAGTTTTACTACAAATGAAAAATAAAGAAACAAAAAATACCCAAAAAGCCATAATTATTATAATTACTCTCAGCTCACAGTAAGCAGGCAGTTCTTTTAGCTTGTTATAAGTTGATGTCATGATGGTGCATTGTGGTTTGCACACTGTCCCTGTGGACAGTTAAGAACTGGGCAGTGGCAGCTTGTAAAGTACCAGGACTCACAAACTCGGAAGAAGTCTACATTAACAGTGCAGACATTTAACCACCGAGCCGTTGCTGTCCTTTAAACTACTGGAAGTCACTTTTATACCAACCACTTTACAAATACGCTGAACACCAAGGCACAAGTAAACATCAGCTCAGCAGAGCCCAGATTTTGAACATCTAACCAAGTACCATTTAAATGCTCTGTTGTGGTCCTGCTCTGCCTTCATTATCAGCGATACATCAGAGGAAACTTGTGTGACCCTGAGACAGCAGAATATCCCAGCATCCATTTTGTCTCCTTAACAGTGGAGGAAAAGACTCACAAATCAACACATCATTTTCAAATTACTATCGTTGCTGTGTCACAGAATTAAGTTATAATATTTTTAAAAGAATATACGTGTCCAATCCAATGTGTAATTATTCCAGTGTTCCAGTCCAGCAACTGTATGACTTTAATAGGGCTTCTTACAATCCCACTTTCTGAGAAAACCATTTTCTCATGCAAAGACCTTGCTGTCTTTTATTGCTACATTTTGTATAGGATATAACTTTATAGAGTTTCACATTATTGGATGTTTATACACTTATGCATCTATTAGGGTTGCATGACAACCTATTTACACACATCTTGAGTATCAGGAATGCCAGGATCAGATGGGGCTAAGCCACATATAAACGCATGGGTAAATGCATTCAAGATGCAGTTAATTCAAAAAATGCATCTAATTGCTCAATCCACTTCAGGAGGGGGCTTGAGATATGATATCAAAATAAATACGATCAACTCCTGGCAGTTTGATTTGCAATCAGTGTTACAGATTTAACAAACAGGTTTAACAGCTGTCTACTTCTAAATATTAGCAACTTCCTATAGTTTAAAGACATTTAAATAGGTTAGCAACCATTGTTTGAAAATAAAACAAAACTGCAGACAATTAAGCGTAAATTCTAACTCATGTTTTTAAATCTTTAATCCAGATACAATCCAGATATAAGATGCATAAAACAACCAAGTACATACAGGGCCTTCAAGTTCCAGTGATGCCTTCCAACAGAGTCGATGTATAAGGAATAGCAGGATGGTTAAGGGATCATCCCTGGGCCAACTCCTGTCAGCCCTGCAATTGATTGGCATTTTATCCAAACAGCCAGAGTCCCTGGGACTCCATGACCAGAAAAAGTGGAGAAAAAGTGGAGAGAGAACAAATACAGATATTCTAACTCCTTGTGCTGGTGTTAAGGCTCTTGCAACTTTTTAAAATTGATTGTGTTACACCACACATGAAAAGAAAATGATTCTCATTAATAATAGACAATACAATTTTAGGAAGGCAACTTGTTAAATATTATTTACAAATGAGAGGGATTTAAGGGTGCGTGGATGGCCTGATATTAAAGTGTAAAGCTCTCATTGATAATAGCAATTCAAAAGAGTCACTGATCTTCATTGTGTCCATAAATATGCATGAAGCCTATTAAATTATTTAGCTTACACAATACTTCCATGAACTATTTATCTTCCGCCCTTGATGTTATTAATTGATATGCGAGTCCCCTTTCTGGCAAATCAAATAGGGTGAAATTAATAAAACTGATTTAAAACTTTTTAATACATAAAAGATAAAGTAGATCATCTAATGTGTAGAGATATAAATAGTTTTGAAGTTAGCAAAATAAACTTAAAAAAAGAGAAGGCAGACAATGGAAAGAAAAAGGTAGAAAAAGATGCAGATAATCATGCTGGTGGGAGATCTTTTATAGGAGCAGCCAGATAAAAATAAACCCCCTATGAAATGAGCTGAAAGAGTCGCAGGGGTTTTGGAAGGTGTTTCATGAGGCAGGAATGGCTCGCTTCTCTCAAAAGCTATTATTCATCAGCTTTTATGTGGCAGATGCAGCAGTACAGAGGCCTCAAAGCAAAGCCCAGATCTGACTGTGTAAACCTCCTGACAGAAGAGCTGCTCTCCCACCACCAATAACGCTGGGCCTTTCTACTATTTTTCACAATATCACAGTGAATTATTCACTACATGGGCACCAGCATACTGAAGGCTTGGAAAGCACTTCTGAAGACATAATGCTGCAGGTAGATATCATAACCTCAGTCATGTTCATGTTTTTCGGATGGTCAAAGTTATAGCCTGTGTTTTTTTCGCCTGTTCACAAACAAACATCTGATGAAAAAAACAACGGCATACGAATCTTATCCCAACTGTGAAACATGGTGATAGGTTTGGGCCTGTTTTGCTGCATCGTGTTCAGGGTGACTTATAAAATATCTGAATGTATTGAATGTCAAAAGAATGCAGAAAAAGAAAGACCCAAAACACACAAGTTTCTCTAGCAAAGCTAAGATACAGAGGACTAATATTAATGTCTTGGAATGGTCAATGTTCCAATTTCAAACAAAGATAAATATTGTGGAAGCAGTTGGTGTGAGAAAACCCATTAATATCACAGAGTAGAAGCTGTTTTGTATGGAGGAATGGGCTAACACGTTTAGCTGCAGTTATTGAGGCACACCAGGGTCATACCAGATGCTGAAAGGAAAGGTGTACATAATTGTACCTCTCACAGACAGTATCTCATTATTTTTGTTCATCATTATGCAAACCTATACACAATTCTAAAGGTTTCACAAACGTTTAAGCATTCCTAGTAGATCTAAGGAAATAGGACTGGACATTTCTGTGATTATTCATAAATGGTTCACGTTTCAGTTACAACACAGGCTCCGCCTACATGTCAGTATGGTTCCACAAATGAATTAAATGAACCCAGGGAGCATTGTTGCAAAAACTTCATATCACACTAATTTTTAATGGCTGTATCATGGCTCACAATCTAATAAAAAAAAAAATAGAATACCTTAGACTAGTAGAAACCTTTCAAACAAAAGTTCACTTGTATTTTTGCTCCACATTTTAACCCCACTTTTTGACCCATCACAAAAAAGTGCCCTGAATGCCAGTCCATAGCAGATTGTTATTATTTATAGGTTTCGCTGAGTATCAAATAATTGGCCAGTTAAAGTGTTATGGCATCAGTGATGACTTTCAAATGGCTTTGCTACTGATGTTTGGTTCACTTTTGTTTCTAAATACAGATTTGTTGCACCCAAGACAGATCCTGTAGTTGATCTTGTCTGATTTTGATTGTGTTGACTGTGCAATGTCCACTGTGTAAAATCCAAACCGGTTCCATATATGTGGTGGAATGCGTTCGTCACTACATCATTTCAGTCGTCAGTCATGCTATTATACAAATGACTAATTCAGAAAATGACATAAATGAGTATGAGGCAGCACTGTGGTTAAAACAATCAGCAGGTTCGGTTAGATAGACGTTCCTACTTGTGTGTGTACGTTGTGTGCATTTTGCATGTCCTCCTGTGTCTGTAGTTGTTTTCTCTGGGTTCTTTATTTGTCTCCCATATTCCAAATACCAGCTTTAGGTCAATCTAACTTGTCCCAGAATGTGTGAGGGTCTGTGTGTCTGTGTCCTGCGATGGATTAGTGCCTGTACTTAGTAACTTGTATTATATTAAGTGAGTATGAAAAGGAATAAATGAATGAGCAGATGCACAGGTCTTCCTAATAAAGTGCACATCTGTATTTATCACAAGCAATAGACTTCCACCATCACCCCTGTTTTGGAGATGTTCCTGTTTGCACTAGTGCTCAGTAGGAAATCTGGTAACTGCACATCAAGATGTACTTCAGATCTGCTAAAAGAAGCCACAAATGCAGCAGCAATGAGAATGTGCAATTCCGTGCACTTTGCCATAACACATTTACCCCGTGTGCTCCATACTCGCTCTGCAAAGGAGCAATTACACTTTCATCCAAACTGTTTGTAGCTGTTTTCATCCCTCGCCATAACTGTCCCTCAGAACATCAGCAGGTGGGAAGGGTCTGGAGCTCTAACTGTTCTGCCACAGGAGGACCTCATGCAGTGTGCATTACAAGTCAAGCTCCTTAACAGCTAGCTTAAGCACTGAATTATTCCAAGTGATTCGCACACGTTGACCACAGGAGCCCTCACACATACTGTAGACCTAACCCAGTTATATTAAACCATAGACCGAATAACCCCTTGTTTGGAGCTATAAAAAAAGTAGATGATCTGGTACTTGTGATTTTAAATGCTTACTTTCTCTAGGACTGCTGCTCTTAATTGTCTAAGTTGAAAATTAAGAATCTAATGAATTAAATATTTTTTAAGGCATTAAATGTGCGCGTTTAAAACGTTTTTTTTTTTTTTTTTCATTCAAACATATGACGAGCAGATATTACAAGACCTTTGGCAGCTGTGGCAAAATCTCTAATTCTAATTCACAGACTCACAGACTCTGATTCACTGATTTTGTGACAGGGTGGCCTCACAGCTCTAGAGTCACAAATTTCAACCTGATTTTTGATTTCTGATTTTTGAATTCTACCCATATGCATGTGGGTTTTCTCTAGGAACTCCAATTTCCTTCTACATTCTAATGACATTTGTGTTAGGCTGTAATAAAGTGTCCTCAGTATGAGTGTGTTTATGAGTCTGTGTGCATGCCCTATGGTGTAGCACCCTGCCTTGCATTCTGTTCCGCAGGCTAGGCATTGGGTTTCCAACCACCCTGCCCAGGATTAGGTGAATAAGAAATGAATGACTTTGTGATATTGAGTAATTAGCTCAGAATTCAGACTAATTCTGACTCTTTGACTAACAGTGTGTTCCTACTTTCTGATTCTGATGTACTGCCTCTGCACTCTGTGTCTACTGTTGGTTTTTACCTTGTACTCAGTGTTGCTGTTGTCCTGGTTCCCTTTGATCCTAAACTAGATGAACTGGGTATAAAAATGATCATGCTTCAGTAAGCTATTTTGATATCCAGCTAAAATCACTTTTTCTGATTCCCTCATTCTGAGCGTCTGATTTGCTTAGTTCCAGTCTCTAATTCTAATTCAGTGTCTCTGATTCTCTTACGCAAGCATAATTTTGATTCACAGAATTATTCTAATTTACTGACTCTGATTACTTAACTGGCTTGGGTCTGTACAACCCTGGAGTCATCTGAAAGGGACAGTAAAAAGATGGAGCATGTTATCTCTTTAAGGCTCAGGTGGATTCCTAATAGAAAGACGATGGGCAGTTTTCCTGTGTGCAGGCCAGCGTGCCATGCTCTCCAAAGCCCAGTAAATTACTGTCCAGTCAGGCAGAAAGAAGAAAAGAGCTTTCACCACAACCATCACCTGTCTCTGCCCATATCCCAAAAGCTCGGCATAAATGAAGAGGACAGCCGCCTGTTTATTCTCTTAGAATCAGCACCCGTGGCCTGGTCAAGGGGTCTTGGCTTCATGCTTTTATCGAGCTGCTTTTTGCTGAACACTGCGCTTGCTCGTTGGATTAATCAAAACACCTTTCCCAAACACACTGTTTCCGCAAGAGCAGTGACTTGGTATGCTAACCACACACACGCATAGTCAGATACTGTAAAAGCACACTAAATGTAAAAAATGCCCAGAATTTTTTTTCTGAAGAATAACAGTGAGTTGGTATGTAAACCACACACACATAGTCAGATACTGTAAAAAACACACTGAATGTAAAAAATGCCCAGAAATATTTTCTGCAGAAGAAGAAAAATGGAAAACTGAAATTAACATTTTTTACACCATTTTCATCAATGACTATGAAATAGAATATATCTTTATGCATCTGCACGCATGGATATGCTTTATGTCTCTGGAGAGTTGTGTGTGTGAATGTGTGGGTAAACCCAATTCCCCCTGAAACAGACCCCAGCAAGCAATGCATGTGATTGTAGAGCCTAAACTCTCCACCCAGAACCACGCAATGCATAATCTAAGATCTAGAAATACTTCCTAATGCTTTCTTCTCCTCCACACAGAGACACAGATCTTGTGTACAACATAACCTTTTACTTCGTCACAGATTTTGATGCATTTCACTTTCAGATGTTTATTAGATATTTGTCCTACTTTTGTTTGCACTGTATATGCCAAAACAATATAACATATGTGAGAAAATACAGTGCCTATAGAAAATAAAAATCTATCCCTGGTTTGGATAAGTTGATCAAACTCTTTTTACGGTAAGCATCACAACCTTGCTTGGATACAAAATCTCAAACAGGCCTCCATCCAAAACAAATTATTTGTCATTTGAATTATCTAACCATAAACATGGCTGTTCCTTGAGGTTTCCACTACAACTACAGTAAGGTAATGCAAATAAATCAGCCCAGTTTCCCTTCTGACAAACTGAAGCTGTTTGGTCCTTGAACAGGACCCTCATTCCTACCCCTCATAACCACAAATTCCTAGAGCCTTAGTTGGTATCAGTTGTATGTTACTCTGAATAGGGTGGCTGCTAAATGCCTGTAAATCACCACGTTTGGAACTGTGCTTTCAAAATGGCTCCAAAACAAGGATGTAGAACAATGCAAGGAAGATGAAGGGAAAACAAAACAATTCAGAGTCTTTAAATATGCCTGGAGGTATTGGTCAGAGTTTTATTAAGAAGAGAGTGTTATTGGGTATTATGAAAAAGTGCTATCAACAGACTCCAGAGCCAGAAGATTATTGATCAGGGAAGCAACCAGTGACAACTTTAACATACTTACGTACTAAGTCTTTGTGGTTAAGCTTGGCCAACCTGTGCATGCAACAAAACAACAATGCCACAAGCTTTACACAAACCTCGCCTTGCAAGGTGGAAAGAAATAACTCTCTTCTTAGAAAAGTCTCACACCTTAGCCCCTGTGATCATATTGAGTCATGTTTTGACAGTGAGGGTCGAAAACTCTTAGCACCACTTCTCAAATACCTGGGAATCCCCATCAGCTTTTAGAAGTGAACAATCCCTGAATGTTTTAAAGAACCAAGAAGTCCAGTTGCCTTCAACAGGATAATACCCAAGCTAAACTAAACATAATTCACCACCCAAAACATACCAAACCTTGTGCTAAGCATGGTAGTAGGAACATTGTTGTGGTGTTGCTTTTTTCAGTGGGATTAGATGCTGCCAATAATTATTTACGGAAATATTCACAGCCCTGTACTACACAGCTGGAGTTGGACACATCATTTACTTTTCAGCTTGACAATTATCATAAATGAACAACAATGACAAAAAACATGAAAAATGCAGTGGATGCAGGTCAGAAAGGCGAACGTTTTTGACCTAAATCTGAAAGAAAATCTGTGCACAGACTTGAGAGCAGTTCATTATCACTCACTGGGAAATCTGACTGAACTCAAACAATGAGGAATGGGCAAATATTCTCCAGTCTATGTAAGCACAGCTTGTAGATATATAACAAATAGACTGATGGCTGTAATTAAAGAATAAATTCACTCAATAAAATATTAAATTCAGGGTTGGTCAATTTTCAAAAAATGAATAATATAATTGTTAATGTTTTAGTATGTTCAGAACCTTTCCCTCAATACTGTAATGCTGTAAGGCAAAATCTGTAAATACACATGAGAAAGAGAGCATAAATTGATTTTCATTTTAGGTTATAAAAGTACTATGATTCAAATGGGCATTTGTATTAAAACTTTAAGGAAAAAAAAAAGAGACCGGAAAAATAAATAATCTTTGGCAAAGTTATAAAGAGATACAAGCTATGGAACATTGTGACTTAAAGTAAGTCACACAACAGAACTGTGAAAGAATAGAAATGAATAAGTAAGAAAGTGTTTGAGTGGAAAATGCAATGCAAAACAGGTAAAATACCAAAGACCTCTAAGGATTAAGCTGTGCTATTTGGATGCAGTTTGGCTTGTAATTTTCAAGCTCAAATGTGACAGATGGTTATGACTTTTACTCACATTGCAAAGTGCCACACATATTCATGGGACCAAAAAAAGTCATTTTTCTTCACGCAAAAAAAGCGAAAAGCCCATAAAACACCAAACCATCCTTCCTGTCAATGTTCAGACTCGAGTGTGGCACTCTGTTCAATGCATAAAACATGGGCCACTAAAATGTGTGGCTGTTCTAATAAACAGACTTTCTCTACAGTATCTACACAATTACTCATGTGTATGACCTAATAACCGGCACTATTCGATGCCTACTAAAGCAGAGAATTTGTACTTCAAAGGTCCCTTCGAATAATTGATGATGATAAATGTGTTGATACACAAGGTGTGGATACTAGGTGTACACTACAAAAATATTTGTGTGTTTATGAGTAAAGTCCACAGAGGCTTATAAACTGATCTATATTAATACTTTCTTTTTAGTGTTGATCTTTCATACATTTTCATTATAACACAAAAAGCAAGTGATGGATTTTGCATTACAGTAGATCTCATTATATGCAGTTGCTATATACAGTTTAGGAAAAACAAGCCAATTTGGAAAAAGTGTGTCATATTGATAAGCAATGGTAATTGTGATGGTGAAATATATGTAATCTCTATCAAAAACACCCACAGAACACTATTTGTAAAAATACATACAAATGACGGAACCTTAAAACAGCCTCAGTTCTTTTTGTGGCACAGATTCCCCAGGATGCTGGACTCGTTCTTTAGATTCTGTGTTCACATGAATAGGTCTTAAAGTCCCTGCAGATTTCTCAGTTGTACATTCATGCTGCAAATCTCCCATTCCATCACACCCAAAGGTGTTCTATTCGATTAGATCCGGCGCCTGAGAAGGCCACAGAAGAACCCATTGACATTGACATGTTCATAAAATCATTTGAAGACAAATCTTTGTGATTAGTGCAGAATAAGGCTGAAAGTAGTCATTATACGTTTGGTGAATGGTGACCATGATGGGATGCACATTAAAATGTGCTCGCCGGCCGCTTTATTAAGCAACCCCGTTTAACTGTTTTTTAATGCAAATATCTAATCAGTCATTCACATGGCAGCAATTCAATTCACATAGACATGGTCAATATGACCTGCTGATTTTCAAACCAAGCATCAGAATGAATTAACCATGGCATGGTTGTTATTGCTAGACAGGCTAGTCTGAGTATTCAGACAATGTTTCACACTAGCCATCTCTAGGGTTAACAGAAAATTGTTCAAATAAATGAATATATCCAGTGAGTAAAGCAGTGTGGTTCTTTGTATCACAATATCTTGTTAACTCCAGATGTCAAAGGTGAATGATCAGAATGGCTCGAGCTAATTTAACCATCAATTGCCCATTATAACTATCTCTGAATGCACATGTTGAACCCTGACACAGATGGGCTACAGCTGCACAAGACTACAACGGGTGCTACTCCTGTCAGCTAAGAACGAGCAACTGAGGCAAAAAAAAACAAAACAAAAAAAATCAGACTCACCAAAATTGCACAATAGAAGGCCGGAAAAATGTTGCCTGGTCTGACGAGTCTTGATTTAAATTTGACGTGAACAACCATTAAGCTTGGTGATGTACTATTTTCTCAGTACACTGGGTTTCTGAATATCAACTGAGCATTGTTTAAATGTAACAGCCTACCTGAGTTGTTGACTATGACCATACCTTTCTGACCACAACATACCCATCTTGTACAAGTCATGTCACAAACCTAAAATCATCATCCTGGTTTCTTGACATGATTACAGTACTCAAATGGCCTTCACAGTCACCAGTTCTCAATCCAATATAGCACTTATTGGTGTTGAGGTATGCAGGAAAGAGAGTAACCCTTAGGCAGGCACAGCTGTAACCCTCTGACAATCAGTCATAGGGGCAAAACTGCGCAAAACAAGCAAGCCTGTTAAGCATTAAATAGATGAAGTTCCTTAACATTAAAGTGGGCATCAAAATGCCATGGGTGACAAATAAAGAACAAAATGAACACAAAAGGGCTTTTTTAAATAAAATATTATATTCAATGCTTTTTTATTCATGCAAATGTAAGGATGCCTTTGTAGTTTTGGTAGGTTATAGTTATATAGTGACATAAAAGCATATGCAGTAGCTATGTTCTACCATTACCTTTGTCTGCAATGTGGCTTGCTAACTTTTAAGTAAAGCTTTAGCCACAAGCTTTTGTAAAGATCATGGCATTATTTGAAATGTAGTGCCTGTAGCAAATCTGAATTACATGTCCTGTAGTGCTGATGAGCAATCCAAGATAAAATATTTTTACCGCCCCAATTTTATGGGGCACAGCAACATTTTACTGGGACACATGCCCTTGGAAAGTGGGTCTGGTTAAACTGGAACAAAATGCTCAAATGGATCCACAAACAAAATGGCATAACACTCTCAATCTCTCAAATTTAAGTAGCAAATTGCAAGTAATTTTCTTTCTTCTGACACAACACAAATTAATACTTTTTACTTTTGAATATACTTGAAACGAGTGCCTTAGTAATATCAGTTCTCAGTTGACATATAATTACTTCAAACCCTCTCAGTTCTCAGCTTAAAAAATATTTAGACTTTTTTCTTCTTAACGCTTCCCTTCTGGTCTGGCTCTAAGCACAACACTCTCCCTTTAAAATACTTTACAGGATCATTTTCTTAACTGCTGTGATCTGATTTTCCTAGTTATCTCTCTCACTGTTATCATTTATTTCTTCCTTTCATCCTTAAAACTCTGTGGCTTTCAGTTTCGCTCTTTTTCTTAGTCACTATGCTGGCAGTGCATCTCCAGCTTTTTATTTTAAGTCTTTCATTTAGACTTCATTATCATACATTGGTTTTATTCATTGTTTTTTCTTCTACACTTTTCAACAATCTATCTCACACATAATTAGTACCATTTACCAGCAGCATCTCATAACAATAATGTGTGCCTTGTCTAGCTTCTGCAGAGTTTAAAGTATCAGCCAGCTGCTGCCATCTTGTGCCACTTGTTAATACCTTGTAACACATCACAGTCTCTTTAAGACACAAACAAAAAAATACAGCAATATATGTAAAGAAAATAAAAAAAGACATTTGAACAAAAATGGCTTATTCGGGCAAAAATAGTGTGGCCTCCCCAAAAAAAGTGTAAGCGGAGGTCACACTACAAAGTTGCCACTGTTGCCTGCTTTTTTTTTTATACTACATATATATTCCAGTGTTTAATTCAATGCAGTTTAGTTACAATGCATATATTTTGTGAAGTTAAACATGTGGAATTCAGATATAGATACACTTGCGTGTTACATGACATATTTCAGTCACGTAGTTACACGCATTATCTACTTGTTCTTAATCAGGTGTGTATTTACACTCGTGCAACATGAAATTTTCGGGTTATGATATGTATAACCTATAAACCTGTGCGATACAGACGATACAAGCTAATACAAGTAATAATTAAAATATGTATTTTTTATGCAATACATTACTATATACATAAAGCAATGCATGCTGTAATTTTATTGCGTTGTTACATGCAGGTAAGGAATCTGTGGTATGTTTGTAAACATATGTTAAGTTATACAGATCTAACTACATCTTGTAATTAGTATCCTTACAATAGTTACTAGATAAATCATCTTTAATCATGCATCGTACTTGATAAGTGCAATATTCTTATACTATGCTGTGTTACAGTTATTACTGTGTAATTACCATGCTGTAACTATGCCATTACCATGTTACTGCACTATTAAATAGCTATTACATTGCAGCGCAGTGCACTGATTTTATAGATCAATTTTTTTGTTGTAAAAAAAACTACTTTTTACAGTACTTTTAGTATAAGCTATGCTTCCATTTCTTCTTGGATTCAATAAAATGTATTCAAATTACTCTAAAATGCTGCACAAGCTGCACCAGTCTACTTCAGACTGAGCAAAATTGTTGTGCCTAACATGAGGAGTCACCAGTGCTAATGTTACACTAATGGTCATCCATCATCATTAACCCATGGGCCAATAGCTATCAGTGCCATCCGGTGTCTGGATCTAAACCAGTCTCTGCTGCCACTGTTTAGGCCTCATAGTACTGCTACAGCCTGATAATTTACATTTTCAGCATATACCCTTGGTAGGATGAGCTCTCTATTTGAGCCAGGTTCCTCTCATGATTTTTTCCTTATTGTCACCTTGAGTTTGTCTTTGACGCTGCTGCCTCTGACTTGCTTTGGACTTTAGTGGCTTAAGCTACTGGACTATAGACCATTTACATTTATGTTTATGTACATTTACATTTCTGCCATTTAGCTTCTGGTCCATAGTCCATTACCTTAACCACTAGGCCACCACAGTCCCACAGGAAGTTGTATTAATTGCATGTTACCCTGGGTAAGAGCTGGCCAAGTGCTGTAAATGCAAATTTGTAGTGAAGACCTATATTGTGTAAAGCTGATTTCAGGAAAATTGTTGACAAAACAAACAAACAAAAAAAATAAAACTATAAACTAATAAACTAAATAAAAAAAATACAAATAAACTGCAGTTTAACTCATACACAGCAACTTACAGCTGATACAATATAACACAGTAAAATCTAAGTAACTGCGGGTAAAAGACATTGCTTAATGTGACTGTTCTAATGATTTAGATTAAATACAATAGCCACATCAACATAAGGTACAAAAAAACAAATAAAAAAAAAAAACCTTCCTCAGCCCACGACAAGCCTCAGCACATCCCGCCCTTTTATTACAGTCACAGTAGGTCCTGCAAATCTAACCACGCTGTTCTGCACTCTTTAGCCTAATGAAGAGTTTCAATCTAACATTAAATGCTTAATGGTTCATTCTAGCTGTTATGATTGGTGCTGTTCAGCAGAGGCAAGAAAGCTACCACTGCGCTCTATTAAATAAAAACCCCAGAATGCACTGTAGTGTCAAAACATTATCTACAAGGAGGTATCAAGGACAAGGAGACTGAGAAAATTAAAAAGCCATGCGGACATACTGATTATTTGGGCCATGCTTACCATCATAAGTGAAAATCAGGCCACGGGCATTTAGACATGGATAATTTACATCGTGATCTATTACTGATTAATGCATGTGCTTCTGTCAACAAATGGGTCTATCAGGTTTTGGCACAATGTTTGTTACTAGGGATTTTTAAAGCTTTTTAAGCTGCTACAGAGTGGTGGCATGTCACTGGATAAAATGTGTGTGGTAGAGCTTGTGATGCTTCATATGGCATTATAGAACAGAAGACCAAATAAAACGTTATGGTTATTGTTAGGCCTCAAGCAAGGGTTCCATAAGTCTACATCAATTGTACTAACTACATTTAACATGTGATCTTGACATATTTTATTGTGCTGAATCCAAAAATCACTCCCGTTTCTTTTAGTCATGTCCAGTAACATTTCTTTTCACATATGTTAAATATTCAAAAATATAATTAATGTGCAGAAAGATGAGCTAAAAATGCAAAAAAGAAATGCTGAAAATGCTACCTTATAACTTATAGGAAGACTGTTTAAATTAAATTAAACAGTTTAAAATAGCTGATGTTTACATTTTATGGCTATATTACCAGTGTGAAAATGACCAGCATTATACTTTGGATTATACTTTGAACAGTCATACGAAGTCTTATGTAAGAGATGGTGTTTATGTTAATGCGAGTAACAAACATTGTTTAATGCAAAGTTTGGAAATTTTTGGGAAACAAACATGTTTTTCTAGAATATGTTGTCTGTTTGGGGTGCTAATTGAGAGTGCATAAACTAAGCAGGTAATAATATTATCTTTGTTTTTTTGGCAATACATGACTTAAAATATCTTGATATATAATTTCCAGGTCACAAGCAACCTAAACTCTAAGTGGCGAGCAGGAAGTAATAAGATTACATATATATATATTATATATATTATAAATATAGGGTAGAAAAAATTGGGAAAACATCCAACAGCAACTGATACAACGCACACATTTGTAGAACAATTTTCAGGATAGAAGTCAGCTTGATATTACAAAAAAAAATAAATAAATAAAAAAAATCGCCCTACATACAGTTGATACAGAGTTTGTTAAACTGAATATGACTGTACAGACTCTATATTTAACTTCGCAAAATTATATGATATTTTGGTTATAGCTTTGTTTTAATTCCCAAAAGACAGGTCAATACATTTCATAATGTTATAATGTAACATTACTCAATATCCTTCTTAAAGCTTAAAGCATTATTGAGGGGGTAGTCAAAATGAGTGAATGGTACTATATGGCTTACTGGAGGTGCAAATCTAAAATTATTTGGTGAAACAAATGTGGAAAATACCCACAGTTTGGAAGATGTATGCAGGTACTCAGCACTCAATGCTCCCAATCTACTTTAATAGGCAATATAAGTCTTCGAGATTCTCATTTCCGACGGGTAACACAGTACAGTGTCTCTAATTAAGTTCAGATAAATATCAGTTACAATGTGAAGTACACACACACACACACACACACACACACACACACACACACACTGAAAGGAAGAGAGAGAGAGAGAGAGAGAGAGAGAGAGAGAGGGGCAGAGGGAGAAGGAGAGAGAGAGAGAGAGAGAGAGAGAGAGAGAGAGAGAGAGAGAGAGAGAGAGAGAGGGGCAGAGGGAGAGAGAGACGGCGAGAGCACACTGCAATTCTAAGCAACAAGTCAGAGCCCTGGGGATCACAGAGGGAGAGACCGATCAATGAAAGACAAACAGCTGTTGGACACAGTGATTCTATTACTTCCCTACAGTGGATCAAAACATTCCCTGTGCCAGCAGTAAGCAAATCTGGCTGCGTTGAGAGCGCCAAACCAGCTCGAGAAGGGAGCCGTACTGCTGTGATAACTCAGCTCCATTCTACTAGAGACTGGAGCAGAACAGAACTCCAGCGAGACTTGGAACTAGTGAATGCTGCAGCTCGCCATTGGCACAATATTCAGTCGTCAACGAAGCAGTGCTGTCACACAGCTACAGCAACACATCTCATACTGCTGCAATACATCTTTATGCCACAGCCAGCTCTATATGTTCTTCACTAATAGGTTGTTATTTTTTTTCTCACAGCTGCCTTGCTGTACTTTGTGAAATATACATGTGGATGTGGATGTGTAGAGGAGGTTGTGTATTTAATAAGGACCAGAGACCAAAACAGAAAAGGGATTTTTTAGCTCATGTACAAAAATTGTGTAATGTTACTGTAAAAACACAAACTAAAATGTAGGCCTTTTGACTTCAATCACATACTGCAAAACTGCTCAAAAAATACACATACAGCCATACACAGAGTCCAAGTGAGCTCAAAGCGACACATTTTTACAAGGATTATGCATTACAAAATGCCAAATGAAAGTATGCTGCTCGCAAAATGAGAGGACATGTTTAACTTAAATATCCCCTAATGAAATATCCCTTAATTTTTGTGAGCAGTGCATATTTTTACGCATTTCCACATATTTCAAAAGCAGAGGACCTAATTTGATGCGTGTTATCCAGCATAGTTGCAGTTACTACCTATACAGATTGTGTGTCTTAACAGCCATGAAGCAAGATACTAAGTAACTTTCTATTAAGCAAAATACTAAGTAACTTGCATTTGGAAAGTCTTCAAACCCTTTCACTTTCATTGTTGCAGTCTTGTGCTAAGATTGAAAAGGGAAAAAAAAGGTTTTTATGCTCAATCTGCAATAAATACCCCATAATCAGAATGTGAAAATATAATTAAGCATTTTTTGCAAATTTATTAAAAAGGGAAAAATAAAATATCACATGGACACTAGTATTCAGATACTTACAATACTTGAAATTTAGGGGCATCCACTTCTGATGAGCATTTTTTAGATGTTTCTACACTTTCACGGACATCCACGTGTGGTAAATTCTGTCAGTTGGACACGAGTTAGGAAAGCATAAGCCTGTCTATATTTTACTGGAGAAGGCTCCACTTTTTTCAGTAGGTCAGCCATAATGCAGCACTCTACCAATCTGGGCATTATGGCAGTGTGTTCGATCTTGTTTTTATTAGACCTGATAAACTTGTTGTTCTGTGCTGCAGTGGAAGTACTACCCTCTGGAAGTTTCTCCTATCCGCACACAGGATCTGTGGAGCTCAGCCATACTGACAACAAGGGTCTTGTTTACCTCCCTTACCAAAGCCCTCTTTCCCTGTTCAATTAGTTTGGTGTTGCAGGAAAACTCCTGGATTTTCCACAATTCTTAAATTAAACTTTGGAACAACCAGGAATCTTTTTTACCTTCTCCAGTTCTGTACCTCTACATTATCCTGTCTCTGAACTCTACAGGCAGTTATTTGAAAACTCTCATGAAATGTTATTATAGTGCTCGGATATGCATTGTTAGATGTGAGACTATAATTAGGTGTGTGTTTTTACACATTATGTCCAGTCAACTGAATGAACCATAGATGGACAATCAAGGTGTAGAAACATCTCAAAGATTATCAAGAGCAATGGGAGAAGCGTTGTGATAAATTTCAACTGTTATAACAAAGCGACTCGATGTCCATGTGTAATTTTAGTTTTTCCTTTTTAATAAATTAGCAATTAATTTTAAAATGTTTTAACTTTCTCATTATGGGGTATTGAGTACAGCATAATGGACAAAGCTAGTATTATTAGGCACAAGGGAGCATAATAGCATAATAGCATGAAGAAGACTTTCTGAATTTGAAGACATTTTTTATGACAAGTCCTCATATAAACACATTTTCCTGTAGTTAACCAGGAGCTTTTCCTGAAAGATTTTCTGCTACAGTAAGACTCCGTATAAACAGATGTTTTAATTTCCTGAATGTAATGGGGTGGGGACACACACGCTCATGCACGCACGCACATGCACAGATAATGCAGCTAAAACAGAAAATGCACAGCGGAATAACGTTCTTGGAAAGGCGTCTATTAGCTTTAACTCCCACTTTAACAATGTTAATATGGACATTGACGTTTGTCACGCCACCCACAGATCTCACACTCAATCAATGTAATGTGGATAAGGCATGGCCTCCTTGTGCTTCATATCAATCTGGAAATTTGGATTTAGCCAAATATGTGGATGATATCATTATAAGCATTGGTGTCCTAGATTAGTGAATCAATTTTTCAGTAAATATACAATATTGTAATATTTATTGAATCAATAAATGTGATTCACTGCTGTAACCTTAGTGCAATCCTTATCACTAGTTTTGTAATTCCTTTTCTATTTAAAAAAATGATATTCGTCTTAGGTCACCATCAGCTGTTTTAGCCAACAGTACATGTACACATGTTAAGATGATGCTAAGATATGCTAAAAATCACAACGATCAGGTCCAACTATCAATATGCAGTGGGGAAAATAAGCATCTGTAAATTGTATCAAAGGTACACTTTAATTGTTCAGATTCAGAAAATCACATTAAATTATTTTTAAATAAATTGCATTTTATTGTACGAAATAAGTATTTGATACCATAAAAAACACAATTTTTTGATTTGGTAAGGAAAGCTTTGTTTGCAATTAGAGGTCAAATGTTTTCTGTAGTCCTTGACCAAATTTTCAGAGGCTGAGACGGTGTTCTTGGGGTTGTACTCACCCTTTAGCCAAAAAGCTCTCTGTTGGTCTCATCTGACCACATCTTCTCCCATGCCTCTTTTTGATCATCCAGATGGTCCCTGGCAAATTTTAAATGGGTCTGGACATTTATTTGCTGGTGTGAGCAGGGAGGACCTACAATTTTGTGTCCTTAGACATCTCTTTGGTCTTGGACATGGTGGAGAAGTTGGTAGCGTGTGGTCAGGAGTCTTTTATACAAGTAATAATTTCAATCAGGTGCAGTTAATACAGGTAATAGGTACAGAATAGGAGGGGCTTCTTAAAAACAATCTAACAGGTCTGTGGGAACCAAAATTCTTACTGGTTGGTAGGTGATCAAATACTTATGAATTACTTATCAAATGCAAGTTAATTGTTTAAAAATCTGCTCAAATGTGATTTTCTGGATTTTTATTTCGGATTCTGTCTCACAAAGTTGAAGTGTACCTACAATCAAAAATTACAGACCTCTCCATTCTTTGTTAGTGGGAAATATTGCAAAATTGGTATAAAATTATAAGTAAGTATAAAATTTTTGTGAGCAGTATAGTTATTTTCCTCACTGAATATAATTGCGAGGGGCTCTGATAAAAACTGTTTCTTTCAGCAAAAAATCAGATTTGACAAACTTGACTTAGAATCATACCATCATACTTACCTTAGCATTTATTCATTTTTCAAAAAATCTCACTTTTGAAAACATACTAATTTTTTTGGCCATAGTTCAATACCTGTCCTGGCAAAAAGTGCCTTTTCCAGAGACCCTCTTATATATATGGTCTAATCTAATGGTGGTGTAAGAGAACTTAAAACTCCATCACCTATGATTTGAAAGTCAAATATTTGTATTAAAGTCTTTTTGTTTAATACAATATGAGCTCGTTGCATTTTCACCTTTTTGGCTATGAGACAACACTCAGTGTTTGCTTCAACAATGTAGCAACGAAGAGTCTTTTATTCTATGCCCCCTGCATGTCTTTTCCAGTGTATAACTAACATAATCCCCTAACCCACTAAATAAAAAGGTGTACATACAAATGGTAGATATACATTTTTTTCATAATGTCAGTATTACGACATAGGTTTCATTAACAGAAGCAGTGAGACAAATGAAAAATATAATTTCACCTTCTGAAAGGAGATCCCCTTCGACTGAAAAAACATGTAATACAAGCTGTTCTATGGTTTTACACAAAGCAGGCTGCCTGCAGGGGGAGCTTTTAGAGGAAATTAAGCAGACGTGACATAAGACTGACTCCACACTACTTCCATAAAGGAGCTTTTATCAACACAAGCCCAGTGTCCGACAACACTGTAGCCATGAATATCTCACCAAAGAGCATAATTACACAAGCACTAGATTGGGAAAACACTTCAGAGATGTCAATTGCATGCCTAGTTAGGCCTTTTCACTACAGGAAGTATGTCCATATGTTTCCCTCTGTGTGTGTGTGTGTTGTCATCTGCAAATATTTGTCGCCTTTAGTGCACGGGGAAAATGTGGGCGGCAAATTTCAATTATTAAATACATTTGGTCATCTGTACTGCAGAGCTAAATCATTAGAACAAATTAAACAGCTGCCCTGTGTTAGCTGTCCATGGTTTAATCCAGTAAGATTAGCCTTTCTACCCACGTCTTCCATCTTCCATTCGACTTCAACAGTCACCAGATTTATCTTAGTTATGGGTAATGGAGGCAAACATCAATTAAAGTACAGATGTCCAGATACACATGGAAACTGATCTCCAGCATACATGCTCACACTGACACAGTCTCAAGGCCTTCACAGTGAAAAATCACAAATGAAGCCAAAAGATGTCCAATTACACTTTCTCCATAAGAAAAGGTTCAAAATCGATTCATGACTATGAATTAATATTCATTATATCAATACTGACCATGTATATATATATATATATATATATATATATATATATATATGTATTTATTCATGGCAACAGTAGATTTACCTACCATAAGTAAATAAATAGGTAAACAACAATTTACACAAGGTTTCTGAAAGACAAATTGTTCACAATAATTACAGCTAGCCATACAGTACATCTGGAAAGTATTGGCAGGGCTTAACTTTTTCCACATTTTGTTACGTTACAGCCTTATTACAAATTGTTTTCAATTAATCATTTTTCTCAAAATTCTAGACAAAATACCCCATTATGACCATGTGAAAAAAGTTTTCTTGAGAGTTTTGAAAATGTATTAAAATACAAAGAAATCAAATTTACATAAGTATTCACAGCATTTACTTAATACTTTGTAGAACCACCTTTGGCAGCAACTACAGCCTCAAGTTTTTTTGAATATGATGCCACAAGCTTGGCA
>JAVSBV010126311.1:0-18246 GCA_033117975.1 Parotocinclus spilosoma
ACACACACACACACACACACACACACACACACACACACATATATACATACACACACACACACACACACACACACACAGGAGGTAATGAGTCTTAACCTTATCTTGAATAAACAGACATTTCATCTCTATCAGTGTCAATGAAGTCACAAGTGAGTCATGTTTGGAAGGATGCTCCACTGACATTATTTGTGTGTACATATGTGTGTGTGTGTGTGTTTGTGTGTACTTCCTCAGACTCCCAAGTTTGGCTTCGTTAGGAAATTCTCACTTGATCTCAGACCCCTGAAGTGTTGGTTTCATTTATAGAGGCGTTGAATAGTGAACGTGTCTGATCTGTTCAAAGCCATTTCAATCTCTGTTGTAACTGTGTATTCACATGCATGTGTGGGAATGTTTGCTTTCATTTCAGGTGTACGAGCTGTCTGAGCACTAACTGGCGGTGTTACTGGGACCAACAGCTCAATACATGTGTTTCGGATAAAGACAAAGCCGAAGGTTTGGTACTGGAGGTAAGTGTTGCACTAACAACAGTCTCGTAAATCCGATCGAATCAGGAAATCACATAAAGCTGCTCAAACCAACATTTAGTTTTGACTTTCACTTTGAGGGATTATTAAAGTTTATTCAACTTTATTTTCATCAAAGCATTTTTAGTTAATTTAGTATATTGCAATGACACCATGGTTTACAGTGTTTTGCTTTTTTTATTTAATGTCATTTATTTTACACTTTTCCTGGTCAGCGTCTCAGGGGCTCTGATGCCTATCCCTGGAGAGCATAGCCTGTGGGTATAAGACCACGCTGGATGGGGTTCAAGTCCATCTCAGGGTCAGCATAGTTTGCTGATGCAGCATCATAGGATGATCCCTTGAATTATATCCCTCAAACAGACAGTTGTGTTTTCATGGGATTTCCATTCTAGCTAGAAGACACTACTTTGAATCAAACCCAGATCATTGTGGTGGTAGGCTAGTGAATTAAATTGGTGTGCCACTCAAGCACCATTATTATTATGATTATTATTATTATTTATTTATTTATTTTTTATTATTATTATTGTATTATTATCCCATTTTCACCCTGGTTTCTCATCTACTTAGTAAAAATTGGCAGTGGGAAATTGTATCTTAGCATTTATGTCCCTGGACCATTAACCTCAAAATCATGGGCAAACTGAAGGACAGTTTCATATACATGAGCTCACAGAAACTAGACTAATAGGAAGGCCATCTCTCACATTCACACAACAGCATCACTTAAGTTCTCTTGGACTTACAGCCATTGGTAGCTGTGGGAGCATGGCACCTCTGTATAACAACACAGTTTTCACACAGACTTCAGTAGCAATATTTCAGGTTTTACAATGTGACTCATTAAACAGACACCGGAGCAACTCACAACCTTACAATCCAGGCAATTGTAGGTTAAGGGGTTTGCTTAAGGACCCAATGGTGGCAGCTTGGCAGAGAAACGATTTGAACCCTGGATCTTAACAGCTAGGCTAGCACAGTCCCACACTCTTGCTTTATATGGAAATTCTTCGAAAAAGGTTTACTCTAGTGAGAATGGGAACAGTTCATAGTACCATGGCAAGTGTGTAACCCGCCATTAAATGAGTCAGTCAAGAAAAAGGCAAGCTTGTAAAAAATAAATATACTCTTTCCTCTTGTGGCTAACAAACCCCTTTAATAAGGTAATATTCAATTTTAACCACCCACTTGACTGTTCAGATGGCATTCACATACACTTTTTTCTTCTCTGAGACTCCGGCTGATCTTGATAGGCCCAATGGAGTGTATATGTTAAAGAGTCAACATGAGACTTTTTACAGAGTGCTAAATGATGATGTGTAATTTCAACCCAGAAGCATTTCTAAGATTTATAACATCTGTGCTTAGGCTAAATTCCAGCTTGTTGTAGGTTTGGTGGTATTCTTTCTGAGTTTTTACACATGGAATAGCCCCAAATGTTCAGTTATTTACATCTTTAGTTACATCATCTGTTTGAGCAAACTACAACACTTTTCAGTCAATTAATAAAAATTGTATTTAAAAAAATATATAATAAATGAAATAAAATTTCATAATAATAGTGTTCATCTAATTAGACTATTATAGTTACGGATATTGTTAAAATTCAGAAGAGGTACTGTCATATGTAATATGTACTGTATATGTTAAATGGTTTTAAAATGCTAAAATATTTTTTAATGCCTTGCTGATGCCAGAGATCAGAAGAAAATGGCGAGACTGGTTTAAGCTGATAGGAAGGCAACAGTAAAAAATAACCACTCGTTACAACTGAGGTATGCAGAAGAGCATCTCTGAATGTAAAACAAGTCAAACCTTGAACCAGATGGGCTGCAGCAGCAGAGACCACATCAGGTGCCACTCGTATCTGCTAGGAACAGACAACTGAGGCTGTAATTTGCAGGACCACACCGAAATTGGGAAACAGAAGATTGTAGTAACGTTGCTTTGTCTGGTGTCTAAATGTTTGCTGCAGCATTTGGATGGTCAAGTTTGACATAAACAATATGAAAGCATAGATCCATTCTGCCTTGTATCAATGGTTCAGGCTGCTGGTGGAGGTGTATTGGTGTGGGGATATTTTCTAAGCATGCGTTTCGACCCCTTATCATACTGGTATTTTGATCATGATATTGAGCTTACTGTACTCAAATGGCCTTCACAGTAACCAGATCTCAATCCAATAGAGCTCCTTTGGGATGTGATGGACCTGGGAATTCGCATCATGGTGGAGCAACTGACAAATCTGCAGTAGCTGTTTTCAGTATCTTGTTGGATCTATGCTGCAAAGATTTATGGCAATTTTGTAGGCAAAAGGGGGTAAAACCCAGTACCACTAAACCCTGTGTACCTAATAAAGTGGCTATTTAGTGTATATGACAAAAAGCCTAACTGGTATCTTTTGCACTGGAGATTTTTCAGACATACTTGTGTGCATCCATGGAAACAAGCTTGTTTTCAGTTCTACAACCTGATCAGACTAGGTTTCAAACTGCATAGTACTATACTGTATGTAAACTAATGTGTCATGACTCAGATTAGAGCAATTGACTCTTCCACCAAGCTGCACTTTTGGCCCCTAAAGCAAGGCTCATAACCTTCAGTTGTTCAACTAACTAATATATGCTTCAGTATAATCGCATTTTTAATATGCTTTAATTTGTTGTGTATTTTGTATGGTATCAGTTGATACCATACACTGACATTTTGTTCCCACCCTCATATGTCTACAGTCAGAGTCATACAAGTTTTCTAGACTTGTGTGTTTGTTAAGAGATCATGCCTTGCTCTTTGACTATGGAATTTCCAGCCACTCTATAAAAACAGCCCTGTCCAAACACTATAGTTTACACTTTTGTCACTGTTGTACTGTTGTCACAGCAGTAAAACATAAGCTCAATCAAAAGTACTGCTAAGCTCTCAGGAAGTTTCAGATAATAAAAATGAGGCTAGTGATCCTGCCATGAGTAGGAGAGAAGTAGTAGAAATTTGTGTGATTTCCAAAGACCATATTAGGGAAAAAAAAGTTGTCATAATTATGTGCAGATAAACAGAATAATGCACCGGTGCTACAGTCCAAATTTGTAGTCATGACAGAGTTACAAGCATGTCTAAACAAAAACAGAAAAAACTACCACAGGAATGTTCATATTGCATTCTGTGCAACAGTATTTTTTATAGGCTACTGTAATGTAAAAACATATAGGGTATTTTTCCAAGAAAACTTTGTTTAAATAAAAAATAAATGCATACTAAATACACAAAGAAACATTGCCATCAACACAGCATAACTAATGCCACTGCATAAAAAAAAAATTAACTGTTCAGTAGGGTGTATGGTCACCCAAGACTGCCAAAACACCCTGACATAATAGGATCAGATTGTCCAGCAGTTCTTGTGGGATTCTCTTCATATTCATTTTTCAATATCGCCAATAATATTCAATAGTTTTTGTAAACAGTGTAATATGCTGCTATACAGTCAAATGTGCTAATTCAAGATCAGTATAGTATCAGAAATGTCCACATATAAAATACAGGTTCATATTCCCTTTTATAATTTATCATGATTTCATATAAAAGGCTGTTGATTGAATGAATGTTAAACACTCTGGCCTGACTGTCTTACCGGGTTCCTTATTTTGGTCCTTGCAAAGCCACCTAGTTTGTTCCTTAAGTTATCTCTTCTTAGTCTTTCGCTGTATACATGAATTTTTGTGTCCTATGGACTGCTTACGCATCAAAGCCTGGACTGAACTTCAATCTTGTCTGTTGCTTTCTGGTACCTTAGCTGTGTGTTGAAGAAGTTGCTTAGTTGAACCTGTTCTCCCTAGTTTGTCTTCACTCTCTCTGAGGGCTTTATCACCCAGGTTACGTTCTCAATGATGGTTAAAGAAACAAAAGATGACAAGCTGCCAGAGTTGCCAAATCTAGTTAATAGTTTAAAAACAACAAAGCAGTCCTGTTTGCCTTTTTCTGACTCACCATTTACAGACTTTGTAGTCTCACAGATCCAGATGTGATCTCATAACATGGATACATGTCTGGAGAACATCTTTTGAATAGTCCATACCCACAGGCTTTCTCTCCAAAGGCCACCCCTCTCGTGAAAGTTAGAAGAAAGCCTAAATAAAAACAGATACAGCATGATCTGTGTACCCCTCAAATCTTGGTTCCTAAATGAACTCTGGCAAAGACACAAAGAAGGAGATGCTGCCAGGGGTAGATTGCACAGCAAGATGAGTGTTAAGACACAGTGGTGATTTCAGGACCTCATTCAATGACCTCAGTTTAACCACAACTATGACAGTATAATCTACTGTTCAGCACCTGCTGTTGAAGCATATTTGAATTTTCCAAGCACTGTAGTCACACAGACTTTCTCGTTACTGCTAAGGCAGGCAGTCTTAGTAGAATGTGGCCTGGGCAATCAAGGACCACAGTAGCTTTAAAACAGGGCACGTGTGGGCAGATGTGTGAAGACATTTCATCCCTTACTTTCTTTTTTGAGTTTCCCTTCTACACCCCATGCTTTGTTTCATTGTTAGGATAAGGATGTTTTTGCAGCAGTCTATACCTTTTCCTCTTATGTCATTCACCCACACATATGGCCAAACAGGAAGGTGTATTTATGGCAGAGGAAGCATGGGCGTCTATTGTTTGCTATCCATCTTGATTCCTGTGTCTTTATCCTACCCAGAATGCCGCTGACTGCTCGAGTATTGAGGCCGAGGAATTTCCCCCTTGGCCCACAGGGATCACACAGGACATCACCCTTCGCCTCAACAACGTGGAGCAGGTAGGGTGCTCAAGAGTTCACTTCTAAAATCATGTCAAGTTTACTCAAATCATGTTGCAGTAATGTAGTAAATCAAAGCAAAACTTCACTGAAATTAAGTGAATTTGTCGTTTTTGCCGGCAGACTTTTATAGCATCTGTAATTGATTGAATTAGTTTAATTTTCTTTTTAATTGGGGCTTAGGGAAGTTGTGGTTGTGAAACATTAGTTTTAGTACTAATTACAATTAGTACTAGGCCTCATATGTAAAATTATAACAGTTATTTTTTACTTATGTTTTTTCAGATATGTTTAGTAATTGTTACTGGTAATAATTTTCTATTAGCTCTGCCAGTTTACATTAATTGTGTTTATAAAAGTGCACATTAAAAGTGTACTTTTTATTTTGTAATTAATTACTTTAACGTTCATTCATAGGTTATGTATTTTGAATTGGCAATTGTTTATTTGAGTTTGTAAATATAAATTTTGTTTATCACTTCAATTCAATTCACAATTCGATTTAGTATTAATTTTTTTAAGCGTATGTCTCAAATGCTTGCTGTGTAGAGATTCATAATCAATATTTCAGCATACTTGTTACAATTGAGTGCATTTAAACTGCCCGGGTAAATATGTGTTACAAATTACGGATTAATTAAGGAATGATTTATTTTAAACGTCATGATATTGGTAACCTTAAATAAGGATACTGAGATATATTCTAGGCAACACAGCCTACATCACATGCATTAACACACACACACATACACAGAGGAGGAATCACATCATGTGCCTGCTAAATCACTTATTCAGCTAGTATCGGTGTCCCCGATTGATCCTAAATATACTTGGTTATTCAGTTACTCAATGAACAGTTACTTCTTTGTGGAGGTTGTTATACTCACTGAAATTAAAAGAGTTCTTTTGTTAGCTAGTTAGCTACTTATCGCCCTTTAATATACATTGTTCATTAGCACTATGAATAGATCACAAATAAGAGCACTGTTATTAAAAACAGAATTATAATGAGCATACTGTAAATATACACCTAAACTGTAGTAGGGCAGAAAAGGTAATGACTATAATCATTAAGTTATAATAATTGAAGCTACAAGTGTTGTTAGGATATGACTGTAATAAGCAAAAATATAAGCATTACATTTATTATCAGTTGCTTTGTATATATGTGTTTTACTGTGAATTGCATGCACTATGATTGAATGCTTTAATAATCTAAGACTAATTAATTACAGTTGCTGCTTTTCTTACATTTTTAGGAATAAAATGACATTGAAATGAAGGTTAATTTGCCTTATAGATTAATTTACACTTGCCAGAACATTTCAGCATTGTTTTATCAGAGTTTGATTGCCTAGATCTCATACTATTCTTCACAATGCTGTGGTGATTTACAAATTTGATGAGCCCTTGGGTGACAGTGAAGATGATGTGTAAAGGTTTACTCACTGAGAATTTGATCATGTTCAAGGAGCTTGTTTAATTTTTGGCACTTGAATATTTATTTCTTCAAGAGTGTTTTATGCATTTATGTGTAGTTTTTGTGTAAAAAATGGGTCAGATTCCTGGTCTAATTTGTTTTAATTGATTTTCTAAATGGAAAGAATGCAACTAAACCTATTTGTAAACAAGCAAAAATATGACAATTGAGGTTTGGGACCAAAGAAAAGTTTAATAGTTGCTATTATGGCATGATAATGTTATGTTTTATTTTTCCAGCATGCTTTAAACGGGAGTGCAATAGTGGACTTTGATCCCTGTAGAGATTGTGCTAACTTTAGAGACATTTACATTTAAAGAATTAAGTGTAATTTGCAATTTAAGTGTAGTTGAACTAAACTTTTTAATAAGTGTACAGGTCAGTGCCAGTGTTGTAGATCAACTTTGGACATTGTTTATCATGATTTTAGCACTGTCCATGTATCACATACTGTAAAGATATTAAATTTTTTAATAACAGGCACTGACACAGTTACTATGACAGCAGTGTTTAGTGTGTAACCCATAGTTGACTAGTAGAGATAGTACACACACACACACACACTAGTTGGAAACCCATCCAAAAACCACCGATGGGAATATAATTTAACTGTCAAACCATTTCACCCTGATGTTAATATCTGTTTTAGTTTGCACACATCTCTGGGTTTGACTTGGCATTGCTTTTAAATGACAAACCAAACCAATTGAATGTGGTTTTAAATGGAACTCTGCATCTTGACCAAATCTGCCATGTCATCTAATGACATTTCAATGAGGTTACTGCATTCCCATGCTTTGAGGTTTGAAACAGACATGCTACTGATCACACCCTGATTAGTATTGTCTCAGTATTTTAATGCTTTTATTATGCAGTGGCTTTTCCGATTAATTGTTCTAAACTTTATGAAAAAAATCTGAACGATGCCATAGTTTGGTTTGTTCCTACAGAAGTATCAACCACACAATCCAAAACTA
The DNA here is from genome assembly GCA_033117975.1 of Parotocinclus spilosoma. Classification (NCBI taxonomy): domain Eukaryota; kingdom Metazoa; phylum Chordata; class Actinopteri; order Siluriformes; family Loricariidae; genus Parotocinclus; species Parotocinclus spilosoma. The sequence continues at coordinate 7,786 of JAVSBV010126311.1, forward strand.
ACTGAATTTAAAATAGTGACAATGATAATCATATAGAAACAAAAAAATTTAAGATATAATACTTGACCTGACATTCATGCACGTGGAACCATGTGTGTTAAGTGACAGATCTTACTTCCACTCCAAGGAACTTAAGTGTTGTCTGTTGAGATAAAATACGCCTCTCTGCCTGACCTGAGCTTAAATACCAACTTCAAAGAAATTTCAGAACCAAACTATGCAGGCTTCACACAGAACTTCCTGGGTCTCGCATGTTGTATACAGTGGGAATCATGCAACGCTGTACAACAGGATTCCATTACATTCCAGATGCTGTAGAAATATCCCTTGTGACTTTGCCACACACTTTTCTAAATGGCCTATAAGTGTCTTTCTGCATTGATAATCTCTTCCATGTTCTCTGTGGAGGTATTGGCCAGAGTTGAAATCATGAGGAGGTTTATGGATTCCAGATGGAGCCCTGCAGTGGATTGAGCATTTCCCATGTATCAGAGGACAAAATATAAATGTGTTCTGAAAGTTCTTTACCAAGACTTACTAAATATAACGGAATTGAGTCCAGTTTCCTGACCTTAACGCCATCGAAACCCTGTGGATGATCTATAAGACAGAGATCTACAAGAGAAGACCCACAAGATTTAGTAGATTAACTTTTTTAGACTTACAATTAAGCTGAACAGATAAAGGTGACTTTGGGACCCAACAGTGGCAGGATTTGACCTCACAAACTTCCAACATATCTACTATTTCATGGAGTTTAATGCAGATTATGGAGGGTGGAAGGAATTCAGAAGAAATCTGAAGTCTCTGGCTATGAGAAATACTCATGTGCAGCAAATTGTTTAGAAGGCCTGACAAGAATCAGCAGGGCTGAGAAACAAATTGGGGTTTTCCATCATGTGATAATCCTGAAATTGCTTTGGGGCATTCTGAACTGAATGGACTGGTTGTATTATGGGAGGGCCATATCACGATATTCTATTATTATTGCAATAAATATGCAATTGTGGCCTTACTTTGTCTCATTTGAGAGATTATGGAGACTAATAGCATTTGTCGGTTTTGTATGGAACGAGCCAGCATATCAACAGATGGTTGTGGGAAGCCAAAATTTAATCATATATCTATAAAAAGTTATAATCATATATTGGCAGGATTTTTTTCTGTCTTGTATTTGAAGAAATTGTTTATTTCAGAGTGCCTTGGGAAACTCTGTAGTGCATTAATGCCTTTCTCAGAGCGTTCCTTCAGTACTTATAATACACTGTACAGCTGACCAATGCGTAATCAGAAATAAATATTGAAGACTTAAAGTCTTACTGTCTCACAGTCTGTTTAAATAAAAAACAAAACATTCACAGACATATATTTGTAGTGTCACAGATACAGTTACACACTTACTTACATATTAGGTACAGATACAGATACAGAAACAGGCACACTATTGTTATTACACTTTGTTATACTTAGTCGCCTGAGAAAGACAGTAAATGCACAGTGTTGGTGTTTTTTAGCTTACCTCATAAGAACTGATAATGATTCCCACAATGTCAAAGATCCTAATTGTCATGTGTGGTGTACAAATTATTAATGGTCAGCATAGTAGCGGGTACAGGTAACCAATGGTCTCTAATGGATTTCCAAGTTTCCCCTGTTGATCTAAAATTTTTACTGTACATTGAGCGGTTTTACATATATAAAATAAACCTGATTTGTTAAATGCTCACACAAGAAACCAAAGGTTACTCATGTATGTTAAACCAAAGGTCTTGTTTATTAAACTTATATTGTTAATCTTTTAATATTAACAGTCCACTTTAAAGCTTCACCTGAATACAATTAGATGCTGCTACTTTAGTCCTTTACATTACAAAGTATTTTACACATTACAAAGAAAAAAGAGAATTCTGAGTGATGTACAAATTACCTTGACCTTATATTACCTGTTTCATTATTATAAAAACATGTGACTGACAGTTGGCATGAATACTGCTTTTTAAGCAACCCTTTAACCTTAGGTTGAGAGAGGCTTGTCTTTAAGCTTTAAGCTAATATGCATATTGTAAGAGGATGGCATGCGGAATTGCCACCTTTGTGGTCTGAAAAAAAATGTTCCCACCTCCCTAACTACATAGCAACCCCCACAGTGCATGAGTTATTCCGTTTTGGTAAACATGACATAAACGTGTCATAGTTGCAGGATAGGGAATCAGTCCAGTACAGCTGGTACATACATACATATAAAAATTTGGAATAACCTAATTTAGACATAGGGAGAACATACCAAGCTATGCACAGACAATAATTGGAAGATGGGATATAACCTGGTCCAGTGATACTGAGGCACACCAGCAATACCCTGTCTTCTAAGCCTATTGATGTAATATGCAAAAGCATTCTTTTATGTATATTTAAGAAAAAAATAATTGAAACCGTGAACAATAGAACCAGGAAAGCTTGATTGCTTGTTTGAATTCATATTTTATGCATATTATTATTATGTCACAGCCTTAGACATTTGCTTGTGCTTTAAAGCCTCAGTATGAAAATCAGCACAATAGACATTTTAAAAAGTAATTTTCAATAGATCAGTAGTCCTGTGGTCTAAATCATGCCTTTAATCACAGGAGAGAAAGGAAGTGTCAAGAGACAACTTGAAAGCTTTTCTTTTCATATAGTCGAGCTGTTTAAGTGTTTCCAGATTCTCTCTTTTAAAAAAGATTATTGAGTATGAATATCACATATTAAAAGAAAATACAAACTCAAAGCACTTTCAGACCTTCATTGTTAGAATTATGGATTATATTTTAGACACAATACTGCTGATTAGCACACAGCTTGATATATCACGGTAATACACCTGCCAAATATATTTTAGCTGTCTCTTTAAATAACCTAGCATGCGGAGGATTTTAGAAAATGAATGGATTGTAAAGTAAAAAGTACTACATTTGTATTAAAAGATAAGAATTGTTTTGCAGAGTTTAGATGTGCTTAGGTGAAAAACTGCATGTCAAAACTCCCTCCCTGCACTGTTGTTTCAATGTGTCCCAAATGCGTATTGCTAACTTTGATGTATAGCCATATCAGAATTATGGTAATGTATAAAATAAACAAAACAGGAGTATGCATTGCTGTACTTTGTAATTTTTTCATTATCAGTTGCTGGCATGCTAATTTAGGAGGGTGAAACATCCTTGTTAGTACATTTTGCACAAAAAGCAGTTGATTTTACTTATTGACTTATTCTAGGAAAAATAAATAAATAAAAAACAGAACATTCACAGACCCATATCTGTTAACTAAGGATATAAAATGTTCCAGGATTAGCATAAATAGAACCTCAGAAGCTAGCTACTCAGGAAAATATGTACTTTGAATTTTGACAGTAGAAACATGAAGTGGCCAAATTACCATCAAAATCCATAGTACAACTGTAAAATAATTTATGATCAGTTCAGAGTCAACCAACTTTACAGTTGAACTATGAAATATGACAGTAGAACCATGAAGTGGCCAAATTCATGGCAAAAATGTGAACTTTCTTTGGTCAAACTGTGAAAGTTTACATTAAATCTGTCAAGCAATTTACAGTTTTACTATGAAATCACAGTACATTTATCCTGGGTAGCCAAGTTGCTATTGTTAGTGATAATGAAATATTATCTGAGCTAGTTTTCTGGCAGGCTAGTGCTAGTGTTGCTAAAGTTGAGGGCCACAATAGATTTTGATTTGTATATTTGTATTATTTTATATTTGAGTTTTGAGGCCAATGTTAGTATAACAATTTATAATTTAACATATAATTATGTTCATTAGGCAGATACTTGCTGTACAAGTTATGTAATCCATGCAATATACAGGGGTTATAAGGGCCTTCATTAAGGGTCCAGCAGTGGCAGCTTGGCATTGTTGGGTTTGAAACTTTTAAACAAAAGTCCAGTGACTCAACGTTGAAGCTGGAACCACTGCCCAGAGCTGGAAATATCATGGCATATTTATTCCACATTTTGAAGTTTTTTTGTGTAGTAATGTGCGTGTGTGTGTTTGTGTCTGTGTGTGTGTGTGTGTGTGTGTGTGTGTGTGTGTGTGTGTGTGTAGGACACCGAGCTGAATTGTGTTTTTGGGAACAGGAAGTTCGTGGCTCAGTGGTTTGAAGGGCAGTCGGCTGTCAAATGCATTGGAGTGACTGTAAGGACAATCATATGGCTCATTACTGTAACCTACCTGTATATATCACACTTACACAAAACAAGTCAATCAGAGATCATCTCACACTTAAAATAAAATAAATTTTAGCTTTGTAAAACAATTTTTGTTTGTTTTCAAAATGTGTGAATTTATTGTTATTTTTAATGTAGCTGAGCACCACAAAGAGGAGCGAGACATTCCGACTCGACCTGCAGCGCAAAGGACAAGATAAATACATAGACAGTCCTAAATCAGTTACAGGTAATTACACACGCACATATACATGCAGATTTAAATGGCGTGTGGGAGGCAAGACACACAATTCTGGAAGCTGTCTGTGAGTGCTTCTGTGTGCTCATGAGTCATTAGCAGACACACACACAACCACACACGCGCACATACACATACATCCAGTGTGTATCGCCTTAAACACACTTTTCCTCTGTAACTATTCATTGTGTTTCTCAACCTCTCTCGCTCTCTCCGTTTCTTTCTCTCCCGCTCTGTCATGCTCTTTCTCACCCCATCTCCACCTCGCTCTCTCATTGTCTGCTCTGAGAAAAGGATAAATTGCTCTTGTCATTTTTTTGTGTGAAAATGCAAATAGCTTTGTATATGCCAGCTAAAGAGCACCAGCGCTTATAATTCTGCTGTTTCCAATGCTAATTAATTCAAAGTCATGGATATAAGACCCAAACCACTGTCAGTCCTCCATAACCTTTCCACATTTTAGTTCCACTGTCTGCTTCACCAAGAGTCAGGCACAGGTAAGACTATATATACATAGTGTGTATCAGTAAGGAAGGAAATCAGGAAGGTGGGTTGGTAGATAGGCCTGTCGCTTGGTGGGTCAGTCGATGAGTTGGTCGGTCACTCATAAGAAAGAAAGAACACACAAGAAAGAAAACGCAGGTAAAACAAGTGGAAAAAGACAGGCAGACCAAAAGAAAAATAAACACACAAGACACAATGAAAGTAAAAAAAGAACAAAGACAGACACAAAAAGAGGAAAAGACAGACACAAAGAAAAAAAAAAAAAAAAAAAAAACAGAAAATGAAGAGACACACAAAGAATGAAAGTAAAAAGAAAGTAAAATGCCTAAACAGATGTACACAAAAACAGAAAAGGGATCCTCTCTGAAATAAAAGGAAGAACAAGCAAAGAAAGAAGAAAGAAAGAAAAACAGACAGAAAATATAACAATATAAAGAAATAAGGAAATCAATAAAAGAAGAAAAGGCAGATAGACAGAAATAAAGAAAGAAAGAAAGAAAGAAAGAAAGAAAGAAAGACGAATAACATCAGACATTGTAAATAGCAATAGCAATAGAAAGAAAGTATGTTAGTAAAAAGAAAGAAAGAAATGACTGCACTGAATCATTGATTTGACAAGGTCAATGGAGAGATGGACTAATTTGGGAAAACCCCCTACCTCTCCCTATTTCCCTCCATCTGTCTTTTTAACCCTTGCACATCTTCTTTCTACCTGGCACCGTTTCACTCTTCTGTCATCTTTGTCTCTTAAAATGTCTTTCTCTGCCATGACCCTCCATCCTTTTCAAACCCCATCCCTAACTCAAACACTCTGATTCACAACTGATTCTTATGCCCACTTGCTGTTTATCCGTTTCTGTTACTCTTTTTCCTTTTGCCTACTCTTATTCTATTTCACTCGCTCATTCATCAATCTCGACCCCCTCTCTGTGCAGTGGAGGTGTATAGCTGCAGTGGAGGGGACAGTGACTGCTCTCAATGCTGGGGGAGGGAAGAGCAGGGTCACCTGTGCGCCTGGTGTGATAACAGCTGTCATTCGAGAGACGATTGCCAACCAGTCGTAGCACAGTGTCCTGACCCTACCATTCACAAGGTAACTTAGATCTCCCTACAACAAAACAAACACACACGTACATGCACATATATTGTACACACATGTAGACTGACTGTTTTCACTAGCAAGAATTTGCATAAATTCCAGAGTGCATGATTACATGTTCTAAATAAACTGTTTATATGCACCATATACAGTCTTAAGCAAAAGTTTGGTCAAATTACATTTTATGTTGATTTGCTAAATGAAAAGAAGCTAAACACAACTTATGTGTAGAACAAACATGTTATAATGACATGGCAGAATATAATAAATAAGTTTTAAAACAAATATAAAAATAGCCGTACACAAAGCTTTGCAGCCTTGGTGGCTCAATGGGTAGAGCCAGCTGCTGGAATTGGCAGCATCAGAGAGACTGGGTTCAATCCTGGGTGGCACTTGCAACCCAAAGGTTGAGTGTTGTGTTTACAAAAAAATTCAGCCACTGGGGATGTAGAGGGTGGTCCTAGTGCCAGTCTTAAGCCCAGATAAATAGGGAGGGTTACATCAGGAAGGGCATCTGGTTTAATTCCAGTGCCAAATTTAATATGCAGTGATCCTCTGTGGTGACCTGTAATGGGAGCAGCTGAAGAGGATAATCAGCTGTGTCCAAAATATTGGACTCCTTCCCAGATAATGTACAATTACAGAACTTTGTTTCTTACATAAATATAAGTTGCTAAGTTTGTCAGTGCATCTAGTTTTTAACTGAAATAATTTATCCTGGTTTGCATACCTCCTCTGCTTGTCTGACTTGTGTGGCAGTAGAAGACAATATTTGGCATCTTAAGCCAGCTTGTTGCAGGTTAAAAGGAAATCAGATCTTAAGTTAAAATGTCAGACTTGAATTTGGACCTCCATAATACTATTTTCCACTCATCTTCCTTAATGTCTTTGTGAACTTCAGCATATCTTTAACCTTCACTCTATTCTCCTTCCGAAAAAGTGGCTTTTTGCCTGCTGTTCTTTCTAAAAAAAAAAGCATTCCTGATAAAGCTTCTTCAGATCATAGAGGGGCCAAATTGGCATCTCTATGAAGCTGCCAGATGCTCCTATTACTCAAGTGTAAGGGCAGGTCACTCTTAATACTTGCCACTCCAGCCTATAGAAGCTGTTTTTCTGATTTTATTTTTCTGTATTTTAATACTTCATACAAATGTCCTGTAATTTTCTGGATTCTAAGATCTAAAATCTAAGATCTAATAAAGAGACTAAGAAACAATTATATTTGGTCATTATATTATTGCAAAACCATAATTTTTTAATCTAATGGTGGCTTAAGACTTTTGCACAGTACTATATGTACATACGAAGTCATTATTATTTTATAACTGTAAGTACTGTATGTATGTATTTTGTATTTTATACAAATACAATGTGGTAAGACAATTATTACTATTGAATTGCTTGACTCATTCATTTCATTTTTGAGTTCTAAATTTAAATTTAATTCAAAGGCTGTGACTGCATATAAAACAACAAAATAATGTATAATATATACAGTAGTATGACATTGCAGTACCAATATCAATATCAATTTCAGTAGTAGATTAATTTCCTTTTAATAAGGTAGCACGTGGTTTGGGAAAAAGCAACAGACAAAATTTTGCACATACACAGACAACTAAAAAAACAACTAAATAGTGTGACTACTGGTATAAAACACATATGGGTTTTATCATATTTCTTGACATCTGATACCAGTAATCCTCTGATTTAAGGCAGAGGAGTGTGCAGTTTACACAAGCCCTTGATCAGATAACCGCTGCAATCTGATACAGATTATTTTGACAGTTGCTTAACATAAAGAGAACATATACACTTTTAGGGAGAAAGCTAAAATACTGATAGAGAGAAAGAGAGGAACACCAAGGCAGAGGGAGAAAGACAAATACAGAGAGAGACAGAGATAAACAGTGTGTTTGCATGAGAGAGGATTAGTGTGTACTTATGTGTCTGTGAGATCATCTTGCATTTAGACTTGTGCTTTCAACATTGTTGCTAAAACAGGCTTTATGTTAATTCAAGAGTGAGAAGATTGTGAAAGGGTGGCTGAAGCATTGTGTTGTTCTCAGTTTTTACTCTCTCAGCTTTGACTAGACGAGGGAAGCCGATGACAAGATAAAAAAGTGAGGGAAAAAGTGCTAAACAAATCAGTCTGCTCTTGAGTGAGTGAGGAATTGCTTTACAAATGCACTTTCTCTTTCTCTCTCTCTCTCTCTCTCTCTCTGTGTTTTTCTCTCATTTTCTCACTGTGTCATTCTGTCGCTCAGCCTCGCATCAGTAGGGAGTGTAAATGAAAAGAATAGCAGTAGGAGAGAAGTGCTCTGGGGACGCATTAGACACACAGCGATAATTACCAACCTGGGAGTGTTAGCAGCCTTTAGTGTGTGTGTGTATTTGCTTAAAGATGCACACATTTTTTTCCACCTTGTCATTCCTGGATTTTAAAAATGACAGTTTTTGTAACTAGGCTCAGTGAGCCAGAAAAAAAGTTTTTTCATTTGCTTCATACATGGATTATAGATCTGTCAATGGCTGGATGGTGAAACTGATTACAGCTTTTTCCGGCCCTTTAAAACACACACACACACACACACACACACACACACACACACACACACACACACACACACACACACACACACACACACACAAATACAGTCATGGAAGAGAGCCGATGCCAAGTTAAGTGCACCACAAGTGATAGGTATCAGCTGTACTATGTCATGTATATGTGAACACCAAAGAACAAGAGAGGAGAAGAAAGAGAAGGAATAAAAGAGTGAAGGAAACGAAAACTGTGGGTAAATGAACTGTGAATGTAAACACGTAAGAGACCAGAGGAGGAAACAGCTGCTCTTTCGAGCTCTCTCTCTCTCTCTCTCTCTCTCACATAATTGCCGTTGCTGTATACAGTGTACTCCAGTTGCCAAAGCATTGGAAAAAATATACAGAGATTCACAATAATTAGAGTAAAAAACTATTAATATTTTATAACTAGCCATAGTGTAGTAATTATAGTAATGACATTAATAGAAGTACACTTTGCCAAATGTGTCAATGGCAAATCTTATTACAGCATTATTAAAGGTAGTGGATGGTGTGATGTAGATAGCAGGGAATTTGAAGTATGGAATTAGTTGGGGATGTGAAGATCAGGTTGGAAGAATTACAGTAATATCTCTGCACTCGACCATTTCGGAACTCGTCAAATTCGGTGTTTGACTCATCAGACAAAAAAATGTCTCAGCACTTTTTATTTGTTTAGCACTTGGCTCACTTGCTTAAACTTGTATGAATCAAGATGCTTGACTCATAGGATCAACATAAGATCACGAGTCAGTCTCACAAGAGCTCTTGCTCAGTGCATATCACTGCTGTGTTTCTCGTAATTTTGACAGTACTGTAAACATAGGGCACATAAGACACCATGAATACTTTGGAGGTTAGTGATAACATAAAACCAAAAGGAAAATACAATGCAATGTACAATATTGTCCTGCATTTGCTGGACAATAGCAGCTAGTGGAGCAGCAGAGCCCTGAGTTCGTCAGTGGACTGAGCATTTTGTTTTTTACTTCCAATACATTATTCACTTAAAATAGGATTTCAATGTTTTATTATAATATTTAAATGTATATACTTTTTTTTTGAATACTTTTTTTTTGAATATTTAGGCTATATCTATATTAAACATCTCATTTCATGATAAATTCAACTTATGATGGATTTGTCACTATGTAACCCTATTGTAAATCAGGGGGCACCTATAAAATGCAACTCCATTAATGTGTATCATACTTTATACAGTAGTTGGGAGTGGAAGGTGGGGTTTGTCAGGTAGGTCATTTTGAGCGAGGATGTGGGGTAGTGGGTGGGGTTTCATGAAGCTAAGTGTGTAAAAAAACAACTAATCTCTACTATGAGTAGCGACAAAATAAAAACACTAGTAAAAAAGTGGACTGATGGAGTGGTGGCACAGCAGTTAAGGTGGACTACGGGCCACTACGTCCAGGGTTGGAAACTGTTGGGCCCATAAGGGCTGTAACCGCCTGTTGCTTGGATTGTGCTGTACATTGTAGGATTTTGTGTGAGCATGTGTGTGTTTAGATAGAGTGACCCAGCTCTAGCCTCAATTTGTTAGTCTAAATGCAACCACAAGGCTCACACATCTAAAACACACACACAAACCACATTACCATAACTCACAAAGTAAGTTCTTTCGACTCTCATGTGTTACAGTGCAATTGAGGTCCGTTGGTTAAGCTTTTTGGTTTCTGAAAGTTCAGTGTGCTGTATGGGTTGTGTTAAACTTTGACCGCTAACCCCTAACTCTCTGATGGATTTTTTTCAAATGTAGATCAGTCCTCTCAGTGGCTCCTTACGTGGAGGAACCCTCC
>JAVSBV010126318.1:0-18246 GCA_033117975.1 Parotocinclus spilosoma
GAACTTGTTTTTTACAGTATTATGTTTCGCATGCTGAGTACCTATACATTGTGTTGTAGATCGTTTTGAAAAACTTGAACAAAGTTTGTAAGCAACAGTAGTTCTTGTTCGTACGTTCGCAATACATGAAAATCTTACAATACAAAACCATCGCGTCCCGATGTGGTCCTATTAACTGGAATCGACTGTATATGCGAACAAACATTTTCCGAGCAGACGGTGTATACCTGTACTTTAATCTGTAGAGCAGTATATAGTGTGTGAAGTGTGATTTGAAACACAGCTTTTACATTGTGCGCTACACGATTTATCTTCCTGTCGGAGTGTGATCAAGTCCCAATTTTCAAAAAAGCACACACAATGTGATACCACTGACAGCAAAAAACCTGATTTTTAACCAAATCAATTGTAAATGAATAAACAGCATATCATTTAAGCATTTCACGTCAACAAAATCTTTTCCGCCTACAGATTTTCATTAAGGAAGTGGCCAACAATGCAAATGACAGCCACGTGGATGAAATCACAAACCTAGAGCCTCAAAACCAGCGGACACTCAATCAGACAGAAGCGAGTCAGCATGCACAGTTGCTCAGAGTGAACCACAGCGAAACAGCTGTAGCCCCCTCGGCCCCTGAAACGTCAGCGAAAGCTCAGAGACACGGCAAGGCCTACGACACCTATAAAAAGACTAAAGTGTTTGAGACTCAGGTGTCCCCCAGCGGCAAAACTCAGACTTCCCTTAAGTCCATCAGCAAGCGCAAGATCTCTCAGCAGAAAGAGAAAAAAGCGACTCAGATGCTGGCTATTGTGCTCGGTAAGTACACGCCGTACCTTCGCGTGAATTTTCTCCGTAAAAGCCGTACTGCTTTAGGTGTAACAAAGGTTCGTTTTGTTGTTCCAAGGGGTCTTTATTATATGCTGGCTGCCATTCTTCATCACACACATAGTGAATACGCACTGGCACGTCCCAGCAGAACTCTACACGGCTTTCACCTGGCTCGGTTACGTCAACAGCGCCGTGAACCCTATCATTTACACCACCTTCAACATCGAGTTCCGCAAGGCGTTCATCAAGATCCTGCACTGCTGAGAGCGAGCTTCAGAGCTAATGCAAACGCGGCTTATTCTGAAAGACTATATAAAAACATTTTGAAGACACAAAGAATGCATATTTACCATATATAAAAGACGTATGTATTGTAAAATCAAGCAATTTGTCCAGTCACCCAAGCAACAAACAAGACAAACAGCTGGATGATGGCTAGCGATGGATGATTGCTTGCGCTAAATGCTTCACAGTGTTACTTTTCTTACTGAATTATGCGATCCAGGTGACTTTATTCCACCTAATTCAATGCTATCTTCAGTAAGATCACAGACGGCAGTAAGACCGTCCACATGAGGTTGGAGGTCACCTGGTTGTGAGGCTTGCTTTTGCAAATGTCTGAGATTGGATGGACTATAATGACAAGTAATGAGCACGTCAAAAACACTATTTTAAGAGTCCTCGTGCACTCGGACCTCACCACTGTCAAGGTGCGGTCGTAAACAGTTTTAATGTGAGCGAGGCCAAGGGTAAAAGACCACCTCTCAAACCGACCCACCCAGTTTGCAAAAAAATGTATCCGAAAATTAAGTGCAACAGTAAACTCATACATATGGTTTATAATAACTGCAGTTCATGCCCTTTGTTACACCCTTTTGAAATGTGAGAAGCCTGCGTTGGAAAAAAACTGAGCATGCTATGTTTTCATGAACTAGATGTTGTACTCTGACATAAGATGGTAATACAAATGTTTAATGAGCGTATGTATTAATGTCATTAAAAATGTACGTGGTGAGATGAAGCTTTCGCAGCAGCTCTTCACTTAGAACAATAAAGAAATCCTTCTGCCTAAATTATGTACACTGTGGAGGAAAAATCACAATACGTCATCCAAAGCATTACCTTTTGCCACTTTGCCACTTTATGATTGTTTGAATCAGTCTTTTCGCACTGTGCAAACATATGTTTAAGGTCAGTCGGTCTCTCTAAAGTGTCCGTGTTTGTGTATGTGTGTCCTGATGCAGATTAGCGTACAGCCTAGGGTGGATTCCTGTTCTGCACAACCATTTAGGCCCTGGCTGCACCCCTGAATTGGATTATGTGGGTATGAAAATCCATCCATCCATCCATCCATCCATAATCTTTCACTTAATCCACACGGGGTAGCGGGCCAGCCGGTGACCACCCGGGAACTCTGGGCGCAAAGGCAGAAACAACCCTAGACGGGGCGCCAATCCATCGCAGGGCAGGGTATGAAAATAAATGAAATGAAACAATTTTTGAACAATTTTCAAGTTGTGTTTGAACAACTGTCCAACCCTTTAGAGTAACCCCAAATCAGACTACATTGATTCAGTATGCAAAATAAAAATAAAAAGCTTACATTTCATGCATTGTATTTCATTCCAGACTGTATAAACCCGGCATATTTGGTGTTTTTTGGACGTGGAACCTCTGCCCTCTTTTGCTCCCCAAAGCCTTTCGTACCAAATCATAACTACAATCACCCGTTTGAAATGCAGTTTTTTTTCACCTCACTGCTTGCACTTAATTGCCCAGTCCCAACCTTTTTTGGAATATGATGCAGGCCTGAAATGCAGCTACAGCTGTTATTAACAAATTAAATTAAGTTGAGGAGAAAAAAATATTGTCTGCAATGCAATAAAATGTAAGGGATGCAGCATTTGCATTTTTAAAAATATATTATTTTTGCATTTTCCATAATAACCCATTTTTTCTTATTTAGAGTTGCACAAATCAGCTTTCAATAACATCAGGTTACTTGTCCTTCACTTGACATTAACTGTAGTATTTTAAACTTTGTTCATCAAGGATTTCACTAGGAGTAATGCAAAGAAATCACCATGGTTGGAGAGGTGTTTTCAAATGATGTAGAAAGAAACAAGTTACAATAAGAATACCATATCACTTGAGAGACTATAACTTCATTCAAAATATTATTAATTATTTATTAATAAACAATAAAAAAATATTTAATTTCTCAGGTCGTTACATTCACATTATAATCCATATATTAAACTGTTATTTAAACCTGGATCAGTAATTTATTTTAGTAATAATTCAGAAAAGTCAGGGAAAAAAATAAATCAGCCATGACATTACCATACACCTAAGGTGCAGTTAACTAATAAGGAAAATGGTTTTATTGAACTTTGAATTGTAACCTTCCTTTAAAAATGGTACAAATAATCTTTTTTTAGCTGTTAATCATCACAGGCAAAAACAATTAAGTGTAGAAATAAGATCATGACTGAGAAGCTCCAAGAAATAGAGGTGCATGCATAAGTAAAGAAAAACAAAAGTGTTCATATGCAAATACATTATAAATATGGGTTATTTATATGTTCTAAAGTTCTAATATCGAACGATAACTGAAAATCTAAATTCACCACTGATATGCATCACTAATATTAAGAAGAATTACAACATGTATGGCACAATTAGCATTTTGTGGATGATCGAGCCAGAAGAATTATAAACAAGTTTAAACAAACTAAACACACCAAACAAGCAGCATATTACAATGACTTACAATTTATATATATTGGTTGGACTGTGTATGTGAGACAGGCTCACAAAATTTACACACACCTGTCCTGTATGGCAGGGTGGCTAGAAAGGAGCTTCTTCTGAAAACGTTCAGTTGTTTGTACCTCTGATACCATGTGGCAAAAGGTTTTATAATCAGATGGGACCATGACTGATGAGCGTGTTTTGAACACAGATACCTGTTCCATGATGGGTATTTCAACCACTGAAACCAGTTTATTATATATAAAGGGAAATGTGTCCAAGCTTATTATTCGTCAAAAACATTTAAGTAGGGAGAGCGATTGTGTTTGAGCGCATGTGGTTCTCTTGGGACAGCAAGACATGTCCTTTCTCAAGATGCCACAGGGTGGCTGCAATGTCAACAGAGCAAGCACTATGGGATGCAGTAACAGAATGGTGGGACAAGAAAATTTTAATTAAGAGTACTTAAAAATTGGCTCCCAACACTAATAATATGCCTAGAATGGTATGCACAATTGGTCCTCCCAATCTGCCAAACACAAATACTCTATATACATTCCTTTCCTCAGATACAACCATCATCCTTTCCTTCATAATCTACTGAAATATGGCACATGTTCAAGCTCCCAGTGTACATATTTGTGTGGGTTTACTCCTGGTACTTCATCCCACATTGTGAAAACATGCCTGTTCGCTTAATTGTTTCTAAAGGGCCCTTAGTGTGAGTGCCCTACTATGGATTGGACTGGCACTCTAGGGGTCTGGGGCTGTTCCTGCCTTGTGCCCTGTGCCACCAGCTAAGCACCAGCTCTCTTGTGATCCTGGCTGTGGCTTTAAGCCCAGTTATTTCCCTTTATATATATATTACAGCCACACTTCATAATCATTGTACTCGTTTTTAGTTTTCTAGACATTTTTTTTCTGCTTCCTCTCAGTCTTCTCTTTAGCATCCACTTATTTCTTTTTTCAGATTATCGCTCTCTCTCTCACACACACACACACACACAAAAACTCAATTCCCTAGGACTCCAATTCTATAAAAGGTGCAGCGGTGAACAATGGCTTTGTCAGTGCTTTACACATTGACCTACAGGCATAAGTAGTTTGAGCTTATTAGCCAAGAAAGCACTCTTCGAAATGTAGGTTCCACAAGAATGAGCCGTGTTTGGACCCTTAAGAACACTGTAGGTGAAGCCAGCTTGTTAGGTGGCTCCAACGAGAAAAGACCTCCCGTATAATATTTGTTAATACGTCTTATTTGTAATACTAAATATTTGGATGTTTATTGCCCATAATATATGCTTAATTAAGCGCTGATTATATCCTCCATATGTTGAAAAAGCATGCTGTCTATAACGATAAGATTTGATATGATGTTGGTGGATGTGACTGTAGAGTGTGTGGAGCTACACAGCAGAGGAGAACCAGCAGATATCCACAGTATAACAGCTGAACTGGGAGCTGTTGGGTATGAAGATTAAGTAAAGGGTAAATGAAAGTCCTGCGAGGACAAGCTAATTTTGAAACTGATTGATAAAAGAACTGGAGCTGAGCGCCACTGGGGAATGCACGACTATGCAAGGAGGAATGTGAGCCAGCGGTGGAGAACACTGGTACAACACAGACGCAAGATTGTTTAAAGATTTATATGTAAGGAGGTGAATTTGAAGCGAATGTGCTTGCTTATTGTCAATTACAGACGGGTTTGAATTATTTCTGCAATGTGGTGCTGGGATGGTTATCTTGTTATTGATCCCAGAACATATTTAGGTGCTCCAATAAATTATTCAGCAGAAACAAAGAAATAGATGGGAAGGTAATTCCATGAGTGAGAAATGCAGACTGGCATTGCGAGTGGGTTTGGGGAATATTAATCTCAAGCAGTCCCTTACTTTCCATACCTACTTAATCCAATTCAGTCCAGCAGCACAGAAACCGACCTTAGACAAGGAACTGGTAGATCATAGGGAATATGGGCGCACACGTAGTTATACTGGGATGCTTCTGCTCAATACACCAACTGACCTAATGCTTCTTAGGAATGTGGCAGAACAGTAAAGTACCCAGATAAAGCCCAGCAGACGAGGACAGAAAGAGAACTCTACAAAGGCAGGAGCTTCCGAAGCCATGATGCAACAGCGCTAACCACAGTGCCAGGGTTTCACCTAGAATTTTAAAACTGCTTTCTAGTCTTTTGATGAAAGCATTACACAAGTAAAACTAAAATGAATTAAGGTTGTAAAAGTAACTTAAGTGAAAACCACATGGCATAGTAATTCAAATGCTTTCTGGTAACTTTCGTGGGCCAAGTATAAGGTTACAACACCAACAGCTTTCACCAGCTTATTTGGAAAAGTA
This sequence comes from Parotocinclus spilosoma, assembly GCA_033117975.1. Classification (NCBI taxonomy): domain Eukaryota; kingdom Metazoa; phylum Chordata; class Actinopteri; order Siluriformes; family Loricariidae; genus Parotocinclus; species Parotocinclus spilosoma. Next base: position 5,942 of record JAVSBV010126318.1, read on the forward strand.
CTAGCAGGAACAATTTCATTCATGTACCTTGCTTTACTGGGTTGGATTTCCCACTGGGAAAGGATGGCATTAGATCCATTGTTGGTGCCCAAGGCCAGTTTGGCAAGAAGAAGCATGATATGCTTGTGTGCACAATTCCATTATTCTCATAGCAACCATGTCTGTAGTATGACAGCTGGGGATTTAAGATACTGCAGCAGTTAAAAGACTTTATAATGACCCAGTTTCACACTGTGGGAGGGAGAACAGGTTCGGGGAACGTAAATAAGACAGACACGAGTTTAACTTACACTGTTCTGTGGACGAGAAAGAAACCTCTCTGGACTTCTCTGGAATCTGAGGCATTCGGGATGGAGCATAATACAGTAGAAATGTGTATTGTGGTGAGAAGAATCAATATTTTTAAGGTTTTTGTTTAGAACAAATGGACCCTGTTACCCGGAACAAGCAGAGTCTTCTCAGCCAGTGGTTTGGCAAAGTTAATAAGGAAGAACGGGTCTGTGCAGAGCCTTGACCTCAACCGCACAGGTCTGGGATCAACAATTGTTATAGCTGAACTGAAATTAATCCTTACACCCTTCTCTTCCATAATGTTATAGCAGCAATAATGGGCCGTCCCCATTGTTCTGAAATGAGATGTTCAAGGATGCTGTTAAACATAACAAATCTACCAATCTTCCTTCTTTCCTTCTAGGCCACTGGACTGCTGCCAAGTCGGTCGGCGCCGTAACAGACGGCTACTTGAGAACTTAAGACAATACAAAAGCATTAACGGTTTGTTCCTGGTTTCTTTTTTCAGAAAGGAAACGTACAATGTGCTAATGTGGCAGGCAGGATTTTTTTCAAATCAATAAGTTTGCGATCCACCATTAAGGCCAGGCTTTTTTATTGTACATATTACAAGAATCCCGCCCAAAAAAAACAATTTTTTTAAATATTTTTTGGTATTTTGCGGATCTGCCGCAGTACTAATGGTTGAAATTTTTTTTTTTATTTAAAAATAATTTTTTTGGCTTTTTCCGTCTTCCGGTGGAGAGCCAACGGTATTGTTCTGCACATACATTTTTTTCCAGATTCACTTTAATTTAATTGTAGATTAAATACATTTTCTTTTTAAATAAAACAAATATTTTATAATTATTTTATTTGAGGTTATTTATTTAATTAATTATTTATAATTTATCTTCCTTGTCTTGATTCCACATAATCCTTGAGAAATTGAAAGGTGCTGAAAAATAAAGATTTTTTTTTTCCCTCCCTCCTCAGTAGATTCTTATGTAGGGGCAGCCGAGGAACAAGCAAATGTAAGGAAATGTAATGTAAATGTAAGCAATCAAAAAAGTCTGGCCTTAAGAGTAAGAGATAACGTTCCTGAATAACTCAAGGAACAGTACAAAGAATTTGGTTATTCCCAAGTCTAAACTGCAGCATGAAGACCACAGAGAGGAAGGGTCAAACAAAAGCTTTCTCCCACACGAAAAACTACATGTCCAGCCCTTGGGTAGAATGCACAATACGTAAACTCGTACAGTACAAGCATAAATATTGCATAGCATGAAGCTTCAAGTTGAGAGAAGACAGTGTGAGCACTTGCTGATAAAGTACCAACTTGACCTGGACACAGTCAGAGCTCTCTCAACAAGGTGAAAGCAAATAGAAGGTTGGTTGCTAACAAATAGCAGCACTTTTTCTAAGGTGTGCTGGTAATTTCAAAAAGCTGTAGAATTTCCTATTCATACAAAACTGAAAAAGGTAAGTCGAGCAGAAAATTACACTGATCCAGGAGCAGCTACAGTAGGTAACGGAGCAAGCCTTGTGAAGGGATCACTACAGGGTTTTCCTGTTGGCGTTCAATGCACTGACCTGAAAAAATAATGTTTTATCCCAAAAAGCTTTGGTGGATGCTGAATTCCTCGTACATTTGAGAGGTTTTATGCAGAGGTTCTGCTGACAACTGTTTACATGAATTGATTTTTTAAGCAAGCACGCAAAACTTAGTCATTCATTTTAAGCCAATCCTCAGTATAACCCCCCCACCCCCCTTGCCCTTTGTACATCTTTGAATTTATGAGGCAATTTTTTCTCGCAGAGCTTGAAAAATGGGTGTAATTTTAAATCAGACACACTGCTTGATTCTCAGTTTTGTTCGTTGGTCAAAGCCTACTTCCACTTTTGCAATATTGCTAAATCGTCGTCTATACTTTAGCAGTCTCCACACATCTAATTGGCTTCTTACCAGCATCCAGTCCTGAGACCACAATGCACCTGTGCTTTATAACATTCACTGCTTTCCCGAAAAACAGTTGGTCTCCTATCGTACCTTTAACTCTCTTAATCTTTACAATAATTGGGCAGCACGGTGGTTCGTGGGTAGCACCGCTTGCTTCACAACAAGAAGGTCCTGGGTTCAAACCATGGGTGGAGCGGGTTGGGTCCTTTGCATGTCTGCATGTCCTCCCTGTGTCTGCGTGGGTTTAGATGAAATGGTGTCTATAAATTGTCATTGACTTGTGGATGCAAAACACCCCATCTGTGTAACTGAAAACAGCTGCATGCCGGTCCCAAGCCTGGATAAATGGGGAGGGGTGGAGAAAGCAATGGCAAACTACTCCACTATCCTGACGAAATAATTAATGGATCACATTGATGAAGGACAGAAATGTGTGGAGATCAATGATGAAGTCAATACACAGATCTTGGACAAATGCACCGCTCACAACAATTAGTTGATATTCAATTTTAATTCCATAAGTCAAAAGACCTATAGTTGTCACATAAAAGCTAGAGGTCTCCATCTTTCAGGGATTTAAATGTTTCTTTTAGAAATTTTGAACTGTTTAAACATTTCAATATTGTTAAACTTGTCTTTACACCGATCAGCCATAACAGTACAACCACTATCAGATGAAGTGCATAATATTCATCTGGGCAATGTACTACTAGAAAACCTTGGTTCCTGGCATTCATGTTGGTGGACAACTACCACCTTACCTAAACAGCAGACCAGGGATGTAATCAAACCCAGTTTGCACGACAAACTACAGTAGTGAAAAGTCTTATCCTGCATTACTGAGCAGAACTAAGAAAAAAAGGAAAGCACGGTAACTCATTCAGTCAGAGGCAATTTATTTGTTTGCATAGATTAAAGGAGCACAGATGAGTCTGATACCTTGCAAGTAAGTTACATGTGGTTTATGTATAATATGTTAATAATTTGTGTTGCTAATTAATGTCTCATTCATGGAAGACTAATGCCTGCAAGAATGGGTTACAGCTGTAATTCTGTGCGCCCCATATTACAAGTAGTCTAGAAAACGTACTTGACAGATCTGTTTAACACTCTTGGTACCGGTTACCACAGGACACCTTCAGAGGTCTGATGGAGCACTTGCCATGATGTGCCAAAACCTTGTTGGGAGGAAAGAACTAATTAGACAGATGATTTTCATGTTCTGGCTGATCCGTGCTAATTTTAACAAACGTGTATCTGTTATGCAAAATGCATGTGGTTAGCTTCACCAAACACCAACATGCATGGTCTGATCTGATTACTAGCCAAGATGTGTGGCTAAAGTTAGCAGTCAGTGATTCAGAAGCAAAATTTAACCAGAAACTAAGTCTTTAGGAAACAAGAAAAATCATACAAGTGAAAAATGGAGAAAATCACATTTAAATGTGAAAAGTACACATTCTAAATGGAAAACCTTCCAAAGGCCTGTCAGTATTTAGTTACTTAATATTTTGTGTGTGCACAGTACAATGCACTACTCTCTTCATGACTCTGGTCTTATTTTGTCTGTAGTGGTGAGGTGAATCTGAACTATAATCGGCTCTACATGGATGTAAAGAAGCAGTACCTAAAGCTGCTTGGAGCAATGGTGAGTGGCATCCGACTCCAATTATATCTTCAAGTATTTTATCTGGTTCAGTACAAGAGCATGAAATTAAGAGAATATAATCGCTTAAACCTAAGGTTTATTTCCTGTCTTTTTTTTTTTTTTTTTTTTTTACACAAAGCCTGTTGATTCCTGTAAATTCACTCAAATGTATTTATATAGTGCATCTTACAAATGAGCATTGCCTACAAATGAGCATTATCTCTCATACAATTTAAAAGGGAGATCATTTGAAGAGAATATAATGATAGACTGTAATAAATTAAAGAGAACCTGTAGCATATAGGACGTGTGTGTGTGTGTGTATATGTAATTAAAATACTAATTATAGTAATGTGAAGAATGAATAGTACAGTAGAATGTATGAATAGAAAAGTCACTAGTTTGTGTCTTCTGTGGGAAAGTTTTGTAATGGCATCATCAGTCTCCAAAGGAGGGAGAGGGATTTGGGGCCAGAGGGATCTGAGTAAAGGTATTAATTTAAATGTATTTTGAGTGCAGGTCTGTTTCACATCAGGCTTAATGAACCATTTGTTCTGTCCAGCTTTAATATAGTTATCATTTTATAAATGTGTTTTTTTTATTTAACAAAGGTTAATATAGCATCTAAGCTGCCCAAGGAGTTTGGTTGGCTTTTGGTCCTCAATCGTGTGTGTGGACTTTTTTTTTTTTTTTTTTTTAATGAATATAGGTTTCTTAGTGGGGCTGTATTGTAGGGAACTGTTGACAGTGTTAATGCTTTGTTGTAAGATGTGCTATACAAATACATTTGACCATCCAACAAGTGATGTTACATTTAAATAAAAAAGAAAGTAAAATGGCAATAAGCTAAACAGCTAGACATTCGTTCCACGTTGTGGTTTTCATTGCTAAATGTTCATATGCTATAAACAATTTACAGTGTACCATATGTAGCTCTAACAGTTCTTCTCTCTGTCAGAAATACCGCATACTGGTATATAATGGAGACGTGGACATGGCTTGTAACTTCCTTGGTGATGAGTGGTTTGTTGAGTCACTTCAGCAGGAGGTGAGCATTTTGAGTGTGGCAATGATTATCAGAGCATTTTCTATGGAGTCAGTAAAAATGAGCAATTCTGTTGCAGGTCCAAGTAAACCGCCGGCCATGGCTGTACTTTACCGGTCAAACTCAGCAAATTGGTGGTTTTGTCAAGGAATTCTCCAACCTGACTTTCTTGACTATCAAGGTAAGAAGGATTTATTACTGCTGTCAAACATTTTACATAGTCAATCACATTTTTGTGGAGGAAACTGCTAGGGCTGCAACAACGAATCGATTAAAAATCGATTATTGAAAGTGTTGGCAACGAATTTCATTATCGATTTGTTATCACACGATTTATGTCTTACTCGCCTTTACATATCTGCTTACGTCATCTACGGCGCTTCATCAGTGCTGGAAAAAAATAACGACTTGAACGGAGCGACACGGAAATTTCTACATAAGTTTAACATTAAGAAGTTAATACATTCTACAAAACAAACATGACCGACACAAGAGAAGACGGTTCGGCTTAAATCTTAAAGTGTGTAAGCACTTCACGCTTCACACAAAAAAATTGTAACATGCAAGCTTAGCAAAAGAGATTTAACTTGGCACAGGAGCAAACGGTGATGATACAGAACCTGAAACTGAAATATGTTGCCGTAACTGATGAGGATAAAGGGAGCTTAACAGCAGGGTAAGAGTCACTACAGTAGAGTTTGTTCTGTTTTGAAGTGAGGAAATGAATTTAAGTCATTACAGACACTATGCACCCAAGATGCCTAATGTTTTTTTTCTGGTCATTCACTTTATTTCACTTGTTAATATACACCCATTCCTGCATTTCAGGTGTAGAATACATTTCACAAACATTGGGACAGCGCAATTTAGGGGTAGAAATGAGGTAAAAAATAATCATTACTATTCATTATATTAATAATTTTATTGTTTCTTATTTCAGCTTTTGAAGTGGTAGATTTGGTGTGTGTGTGTGTGTGTCTGACTGTCTGTATGTGTGCATGCACAGATAAGAGATGAGCGTCACTGGACTGGAAGAGGCCAGTCTGGCATTGTTGAACCTAACAGCATGTAAAATGACCGCATCCTGTGTCTCAGACAGGGAGAAAGAGGACATAGGAGAAACCAGTAGAAGGGAAACTTTCAGCATGGATTACACAGTGGAAGAATAATTTTCCCCACATTCTGCATTAAATACCACATAATGACAACGTGAAAACATTTTTTAAAATTACACATTTATTGAAAAGGCAAAACTAAAACTGCATTGACAGAAAGTAGGTATTCCAACCATTTACAGAGTTGTCCCTAAGCCACTTCTGTGTTGTCTAGTCTATGAGCTTAGGGTCATTGTTTTGTTGGAAGGTGAACATTCGGCCCAGTTGGAGGTTCATAGTGCTCTTGGTCAGCTATTCATTAAGAATATCTCTGTACCTTGGTCTGTTACATTCCCCCTTAACCCTGACCAGTCTTTATCGCCCAGCCACTGAAAAACATTGTGATTCAATTCCAGGATGTTGTTGGACAGGTCATTAGTAATTCCTGGTTTCCTTCAGACATGATGCCTTAATCTTGGTTTCAACAGACTAGATAATTTTGGTTCTCATAATCCTTTAGCAGTTTTTTCTTTTGGCAAATTTCTGGTGGCTTTTGTGTCTTTTATTGAGGACAAGCTTCTGTCTGGCAACTCTGCCTTAAATCCCAGATAGATGGAGTGTGGCAGTAATTGATTGACCTTCTGGCTTAATTCTCCAATCAAGGTGTATAAACATCTAAAACATTACTAAGGGAAATGGTAGGGTTTAAATGTGTCTTTGCACAATATAATTCCAATATCAAAGTTAACTAAAGAGATATGTATAAAACCATGCCCATTCACTACAAGCAAATAAATCTGAAATGTAGCAGGTGTCTTGCTACTTTGTATTTTCACATGTCATCAATATTATGTCAGATGACAACACTAATAATCATAACATGTAAAATGGACCGATTCATGGCTCAGTGGTAGCTCAATTGTCAGGACAGGGAGATCTGAGCATTCAGGAGCTTAAACATTTAACCCTTCTTTCTTTTGACAGTTTTCATTCATTAACGTTCCTTGCTTTGTGTTCCAGAAGCACAGATGCAAATGAGAAAAAAAGAGAAAGCTGAAAATGTGAAGGAATACATGAGATAGGGATAGAAGGACTAGCTTGACTGTGAGACAAGTTCCAGGTGCAAAGTCTGAGTAAAGAGCAGTAAAGGGTGGGGGTTGGGGGGATGGGGTGATGAAAGACTAAGGTGAAGTGGATAGACAGTGACAGAAAAGGGTGGAAAAAATGAAAAGAGAGAAAAACGAGCTGTCCCTGTGCATGCCTGCTGCTCTCTATATTGGACAGGAGTACTGTTGCCAAGGCAACCAGCAGGTCCCACGATTGGTATTTGGAGCAGCGCTCCAGTGGAATAGCTGCGGAGGATTTGATGTTCTGCACTCATATGGGGCCAACTAATACTTCATGCGTATCACCAGCTATCTGTCGCTCTCTCTGTGTGATAGATTTTTGAAAGGTCTCTTTTGTATAGCCTACAAACCCCCCAGGCAGCTCATCTATTCTTCTTTCATGAATGCTTGCTATTCTTGGGCACCACTAAATCATAGGTGTATATGTATAATATAGTTTTCATATACCAGCTATTGGAGACTTTAGCAGGTTACACAGAAGATGATGATAAGGTGTAGTATATGTTACTGCTGCCTCCGTGTTCAGACCTGTTTTCAGTGTTCTTGCTGCTTCTGTTTACATTCATTACTGACTGCTCGGGTAAACAGTCACACAGAATCACATTTAAAGATGTACATCGATTGTACCATGGCAACACAAGTGATAGAAGTACTGAAGCAGAGAGAAACCATTTGAGACTCTGTATTTGTTTGCAGATTGGCAGTAATTTCCCTTAGATTTAGGACTTCAGTTTGTGTTTTTCAAAATGAGGTCACACACAAAAGACTATCTTTAATTCAAATTAGGTAATTAAAGTAGTTCATAAATGTATTAGTTTATTGATTTATAGTTTATAGTATTGATATGTTATTTATGAATAAGCAATGCTCCGATCATGTTTTATGTTGCTGATTCCAGCTGCAAAGTATAGGTGATTGGTTTTTGTGATTGGCCCAAATTAAGCACTGGTTCTACTAATATTATTGTGTGTATGTGTGTGGGTGTGTAAGTCAAAGCCTGTTTTTTTTAGCATTTTAACCATATACGCAGTACACAGGACACAACTTTCCTGCAGGACCTCCAGGTGCTACATAGTTACATAAAACCGAAGGAGGACAACAGTACTAATACAAACAAAAAAAACCCCAATACTTATAGTGCATGTTTTCAGCATGTACAAAATAGTACAGGCAGTACAAGTACAAAACTGAACAGCGCAGGACATAACATATAGTGTAAAACTGTCTCAAACTGACTTCTACATTGAGGTAGACAGTGAGGTAGATATGTACAATAAAGAACAGAATGACCATAATACTGAAAGTGAGAAGTACTGGACATTCAGCACAGCAGGCGTTTTAGTCTAGTCTCTGGCTATTATAGAGCCTGATGGCTTGTGGAAAGAAACTTTTACACAGTCTTGTTGCGAGGGCCCGAATTCTCCAGTACCTCTATTCAGATGGCAGGAGTATGAACAGTGAGTTGTGTTTGGTATCACCCACAATGCTGGGTGGCTTTGTGGATGCAGCGTGTGGTGTACAGTGGGTATGGAAAGTATTCAGACCCCTTTAAACTTTCTCATTAACGAACACTCAGCATCCCATCTTAACAGAAAAAACAGACATCTAGAAATGATTGTAAATGTATTAAAAAAGAAAAAACTGAAATATCAGATGATCATATTCAGACCCTTTGCTGTGACACTCATATTTAACTCAAAAACTGTCAATTTCTTCTTATTCTTCTTGAGATGGTTTTACTTCTTCATTTAAGTCCAGCTGTGTTTAATTGAGTTGATTGGACTTGATTAGGAAAGGCACACACCTGTCTATATAAGACCTCACAGTGCATGTCAATGCAAATGAGAATCATGAAGTCGAAGGAACTGCCCAAAGAGCTCAGAGACAGAATTGTGGCAAGGCACAGATCTGGCCATGGTTGCAAAACATTCTTCAGCACTCAAGGTTCCTAAGAACACAGTGGTCTCCATAATCCTTAAATGGAAGAAGTTTGGGACGATTGCAACTCTTCCTAGACCTGGCCGTCCAGCCAAACTGAGCAATCTTGGGAGAAGAGCCTTGGTAAGAGAGGTAAAGAAGAACCCAAAGATCACTGTGACTGAGCTCCAGAGATGCAGTAGGGAGATGGAAGAAAGTTCCACAAAGTCAACTATCACTGCAGACCTTCACCAGTCAGGGGCTTTATGACAGCAAAAACACACGATAGACTCCCAGATTCTCTGGTCTGATGAGATGAAGATTTAACTTTTTGGTGGTAATTCTAAGCGGCATGTGTGGAGAAAACCAGGCACTGCTCATCACCTGCCCTATGCAATCCCACAATTGAAACATGGTGGTGGCAGCATCATGTTATGGGGGTGCTTTTTATCTGCAGGGACAGGATGACAATTGAAGGAAAGATTAATTTGGCCAAGTACAGACATATCCTGAACAAAAACCTCTTCCAGAGTGCTCAGGACCTCAGGCTGGGATAAATGTTCATCTTTCAACAAGACAATGATCCTAAGCACACAGATAAAATAACTAAGGAGTGGTTTTGGATCAACCCTGTGACCATTCTTGACTGGCCCAGCCAGAGCCCTGACCTAAACCCAAGAGAGCATCTCTGGAGATACCTGAAAATGGCGTATACCAACGTTCACCATCCAATCAGACGGAACTGGAGAGGATCTAATAAATTTACAAAAAATGTTACATGTATTTTTTCTGTCGAGATGGGATGCTGAGTGTACATTAATAAGAAATCAAATGACCTTTTTCGATATTAGCAAATGGCTGCAATGAACAAAGAGTGATACATTTAAAGGGGCCTGAATACTTTCCGTACCCACTGTAGGTGTGAAGAAGTATGAATGTAACTTGACGTTTATTTACTAATCTGCTAAACTGACATTAGCTTAGGAGCCCCATACCTACTAACAGACCCAAAAATTAGAGGGGAGAGTAATACTTATTATTTCCAAGGATCTGTGAAATTAATAAGCAAGTGGTCTAATAGACTAAAATCACTCAGAAAACTCTCAACAATCAAAACTGAGTGGTTGACTGCAGCCCTGATAATTTCACATGGGCCCCCCCACCAAGCACATATTTTGTGTATTCACTAGGTTTGTAGTTTCTTCCGTGAGTTGCATATAAGCAAGTTCTGTGTATATTCTGTGTTTTATGCTTGTAATGTTAGCCTGTAGCATAAAGTTTTGTATCTTCTTGGTGTTTCTTAGCTTATAACAATTACTGAGTATCTTGTGTGTGTGTGTGTGTTATTAGATTGTAGTATTTTTGTTACTAGATTTATACTTTATATAACTAGTCTTGCCTAATCTGTTTTGCTATATAGTTTAGCATTAGCTTCCTGTCTTCATTTCTAGTCTTTGTTCTATCCTTGTGTGTGTATTGGTAGGTAATATTGTTATTGGTAATATTCTAGTTTCTAATGCTATGTTTGTCTTTCCTGCTTAAGGCATGGACAAAGCTACTGGGAGTATGTCTGTTAAAACAAACCACACTGTACAGCTAAATCCACACATTATTTAGCTTTGACGAGACCAGCTCACCTCATGAAGCATGCATAAAAGTAGGGTACTAAGTAATTTAGTTTAGTGCTTGTGTCATGAATGTACAGTAGAGACAATATCTCATCAGCACTTATAATCTAAGCTGACTGTGGACTCTTATCAGCAAGTCCACAGGGCATGAGTGCTTTCAGCTTTTAAGCCATATGCTTAGCAAGTGCCAGAATTAAACATATCCCCATCTTATTTTTAGACCCTAGGGGTTACATATGCCTGACTGGGATATTTAATCTGTAACAAGGTGATGATAGGGAAATGCACTTATGACCAATAATTTAAAAAAAAAACGTATGTAGGTATTTTAGCCTTGGGGTATTTTTAAGCATCTTTTCAACATTATTTTTTATGCAGCTTTATTACAGCTGTACTTGATAGGCCAGTATGTGTTTTGGCCAGCTAATAAATTAATCAAAATCATTACTTAAGACCTCAATCAAACCTACTGCATTACTGACTCTGAAATGCATCCAAATGAAATATTGTCATCCATTCTGTCACATGCAGTACAGTCTGCAAAGTGACACTTTAAATTTAACACAAACAAAGCTATTAATTTCCAGACTGAATTTGAATGGGTATATTTGATTGGCATGCTCTATTTGCATCATTAGTTTATAAACCAGAAAGTTATCTAAAAGTATACTAGCATTTGTAGATATGACATAAGTGGATGTGGTCTGTAAATCAGGCCATCAGAAGACAGGAATACTAGATTTAGTAAGTCAGAGACACTATAGAGGAAAATAAAAAAAGAAAACAACAAACAAACCAAAACAGAATAAATAATCTTAACAAAGCCTAAATCATATGTCATAATGTAAGCTAGCCAACAAACAGTGGCATTTTATAGTTTACAGTCTTTTATACATATGGTACAATAGGGTAAGATTTGTAAATAATGCACAAATAGAGCCACTGATCGCTTCTCAAAAGTACCTTTAATGGCTAGATTTGGTTAAGAAATGGTAAAGTTTGATGACAGCTGAAAGCTGAATGCTAACAATGAGTTATGGTTCCTGAGAATGAGTGATTTATATAAGCTATTTCTAAGCAGAAATACACTACAGCTGTCAAATATAACTGGCTACCTCAATCATACTGTGTCATTGAAGGGTAGTGGACCAACATTCCACAACTATATAATTGGCATGTCAAGATGCTGATTACACAGCATGATTATTGCACAGGTGTACCTTAGTCCACATGTATATACGTATATATGCAAATAAGATGCAAAAACAGCTTTTATTTAAATGGTGAATGTCTGAATTTCGTATATATATACAGTGGGTATGAAAAGTATTCAGACCCCTTATAATGTATCACTCTTTGTTTCATTACAGCCATTTACTAAAATAAAAAAAGTTCATTTTATTTCTCATTCATGTATACTCAGCATCCCATCTTGACAGCAAAAACAGACATAGAAATATTTGCAAATTTATTAAATAAGAAAAACTGAAATATCACATGGTCATACAGGGGTTAGACAATGAAACTGAAACACCTGGTTTTAGACAAAGGTTTGGCTATAGCAGCCTGGCGTTGAATATTGACCCTGTGGATCCCGACGGACATTTCTGTTGGAA
>JAVSBV010126325.1:0-18243 GCA_033117975.1 Parotocinclus spilosoma
TAACATTACACGTATATAATAGGATTTGTTTCGTTACTTTAGGATTTGGTCCGAATAAGCGGCTGGTCCCATTAACCGGAATCGACTGTATATTATGTATACAGTATATATAACAGTAATTGATTCACCTAACACGCATGTCTCTGGAGAGTGGGAGGAACTCCGTGCCGCCCAAATTCCATAAAAGAAAGATTTAGAAGTTGTGTAACCATTTAAGACTTCATACAGACGGTAGAGTTTCATTTGTGCTTTCAGCGTTCTTTTTTTCGCATTGTTTACATTCTGTTTTCTTGTAAGAATCCTTTTTATAGGAGACTGTCACCATGGTAATGACCAGTCAACTTCCTGTTTGACAGAATGTAATGCGGTCGTTAAATGCCATACCTGTATGTGCATGCCTTTATAAGAAAATGTAAATATTGCAAAATTTGCTTTGATGACCCATCAGCATGGTGAGCTGATCTCAGAACGGACGGTCCTTCATTCTGCAGAACTGAATCTGAGAAAGCAGTCGTTCCAGCTGTGTGCAGTAAAGGCAATTTATGCAACACACGTGAAACCTGACTGAGACTGAAAACAGGTCACTAAAAAGGCCTTTCTGCAGTCAGTTAGGAGACGAGTTTGGATGATGTAACAGCTTTCCCATTTATGCTCGTTTACTCTACACAGTTGGCAAGCAAGGGAGAGTGCAAAATAATTTTTCCTTTTGTGTTTTTATGCTGCTCTGACTAGAAACAAAGGTTTAAACAACATAAATAACATTTTCAATTACAGTTTTACTATATATCAAGTAACCGATCCTTATAAAACAATACGTATTTATTACTGAAGAATAACTATTTAAAATGTGTACTTATTACACATTGTAATAACACTGCATCAGATGAAATCGTATAATCTCCATAAGCCATGTTGTGGTATTTTTGCCTCGTTACACCCCTATTTATTTAGAATGGAGTAAACGTTAGTTAATTCCTGCACGGATCCAATGACTGATTCATCAATAATGCTGCAGTTCATGGTCCGAGCCTCAGGCAGACATGATGGACAAGTGAATAAAAACTACTGTTCTGAAGTGACTGGATTTAAACAATGCCTGTGTGTGTGTGTGTGTGTGTGCGCGCGTGTGTGTGCGCATTCAAAGTTCTAGAGTCAGAGATCGACGTTGGTTCTTACCTCCACTGCGTTGTCCTCCTCAGACAGCTTACTTGCTGTGATGTTCACTTCCCTCCAACTGCACTCGCACAGTCAGACAGAACACAAGTTACACACTGAAGGTACAAACTGCAGCACAAAGTAACCTGCATGGCAATAGGTGTGTGTGTGTGTGTGTGTGTGCGTCTGTGTGACAGACCTGGGTGTGAGGATCTCTTTGTATTGCAGTTTCTCTACTCGGGTTGTGGCTGCGACGGACATGGGGATGACGATGTTGTTGATGTCAAATGGACTATCGCCTCTCCTCTTGCGTTGTGCAGACTGCTGTAACACACAGACAGACACACACAGACAGACACACACAGAGACAGAAACAAAAACACAAACACACAGACAGATACAAACGTAAAAACACAGACAGAAACACACACACAGGCAGACATACAGAAAGAGATAGAAGGACACACACATATAGAAGCACAGAAAGAGCAAAATACACAAACACACACACACATAGAAACACACACGCTCAGTAAGGAAGCATGTTCTCCAGGTTGTTTTTAATTATATTCAAGAGTTTTATATTCTCTATTTGGATAATATAGTACTCCATCGAATTTAAAATATACTGTTGTTTTTATTATATATTCTTTTCGTTTATATATACACAGTGCAGTATTACCGTTGTAGGGGTACTGAGGCTGCAGGGTGTGGGGCTCTCAGAGGACAACAACGGTCTGACAACTGGACTGAAGGTGGGCGTGGTCAGAGTCGAACTTGGGCTCCCCACTTCCAGATACACTTTATTCGCATCTGTAGAGAGAAAAAGAGCTTCATTACACAACCTGAAGCACTTAGAAGAGAATGAATACAAGTTTGAAGTTCTTTGTTTGTTTGTTTTATTTGCATCATATATAGTATTCCAGTTTTCTGTAAGTTTATTTTTTAACTGAACGTCACATCAACAGCTATTCCCAAAAGGAGAATGAGTATGCATGAGAGACAATCAATAAGAGAGAGTAACTATTAATCTAAGGCATGTCTTTGGATCGTGGGAGAAAATCTGAGTAACCAGAGCAAATCTATGTTGGCATGAGGAGAACATGCAAACTCCATACATGCAGAGTTCAAGGTTGCGATCAAACTGGAGATTTCTGGAGCTGTGATGTTACTGCACTAACCATTTGATTTACAGTCATTTAAAGTTGAAAATACATTTAAGATATGAAAAGAAGATCAAAATATATAGCTCTGAAAAAAGAAAAATTCTTCAAATCAGCAGTAGTTCCCAAATTGGGAGCAATTCCAATCCTGTCTCTGATTAATTCCAACACAGACACACCTCATACTACTTAATAAAGAAATGATGAGGTGATGACATTTATTGAATGAGAAAAACTGAAATTTCTATAATGATTTCTAAAGGTTTATAAGCTATAACATTTATATTGTTTGGTAAAAACAAATGCATTGATTTCTTTGTATTATTAATCGAGGTCTGATTAACACTGCGTCGTCTTTGTTATTTTAACCTGCTGTAATTTATAGAACTGAGATTAAATGTTCTTGTCAGGCCATGGTAAGGAAATTATATTATTATTAAGGAGAGCCAGATGTATTTTATTAGTGTGAAATTCTTTCCCATTTCTCTGATTTTTAAGCGAGTTTTCCAGTTTAATGTTCTTAACTGTTCTGTGTGTGTGTGTGTGTGTGTGTGTGTGTGAGAGTGTCTGAGTTTGTGTGTGTCTCCGTACTGTCATTGCGCTCTAGCGAGTGTTCGCGTGTTCTCTTGCGTGTGTGACCGCGTTCTGCTCTGTAGTGCTGACGAGACTCGCTGTCACTCTGCTGCTGTCGAAACAGCTTCTCTGATCGTATTTTGTGATGAGACAATCCTGCGAGAGAGAGAGAGAGAGAGCGAGAAAGAGACAGAGAGAGCGAAAGAGAGAAAGAGAGAGCGAAAGAGAGAGAGAAAAAGAGAGAAAGAGTGAGAGAGCGAGAGAAAGAGCGAAAGAGAGAGAGAAAAAGTGAGAAAGAGAGAGAGAATCAACCATCATGATTACTTGTAAAGTTAATTTTTTTCTACAACATATATTAAATCTGCCATCTGCAGAGAAAAACCTGCAAAGAAATATGTATTTTATCTGTCAACTCGAAAACAAAAAGCAGTTAACTCTTATTTTACTCCTACCTATTATTAAAACAAGTAACTATGTTTACATTTTATTTAATTTGGGCAACTGCCTTTGCGACATTGTAATTTCTAGGAGATAATTAAGAATAAAGCTCGTTTATCTAGCTAGTTTTATTGGCCGACAATTCACTGAGCTAGCTTCGCTAGAATGATTAACTCCTATCTTGTTTGCCTGTCATGTTGACTGCAATACTAATAAAGCTAAACATTTTAATATTACAGGCATCACCGATAGTCAAATTAAACCCTAAAATATGTGTACATGTTATAAAAAATGCTTACCTTTAAGTTCTGCAGAGAGCATCGACTACGGTGCAGTGAACAGCGCAGACCGTCAACGGTGCAGACCAGACTGGGCGGGTCATAAATTAGGCGCGTCCGTTTCACAGATGCGGTGCGTATGCGTTCTGAATCCGCTGATTGGCATTGTATTTAGTGCCATCAACAGCTACTTGGCCCAAGTTTGGCGCAAAGCTGCAGTGCAGATGCGACTCCCGACAGGATTTTGTGACGGCTAGGGTCATCCGGCCCAAACGTGCATGCTGTCTGGGTATAGACTCGCGGGCCACTTTATTAGAAACACCTGTTTAGCTGTAAATATGTAATCACAGCAAGGTAATGCATGTAGTGACGTTCTAATGGCCAAGGCATGCCACTGAAGTCCAACCTGAGCGTGGGAATGAGATAAAAAGTGATTTAGGGAACACTGAATGCAGCATGGGCTTTGCTAGTAGACAGGCAGGTCAGAGTATTTCAGAAACTGCTAATCTATTGGGATTTTCACACACTGTGCCATCTGTAGGGTTTACAGAGAAGGGTCTGAAAAAGAAATATCCAGTGAGGACAGTTTACTGGGGGGCGAAAATGCTGTGTTGATGTCAGAGGTCGGATGGGAATGGCCAGACTGGTCCAAGCTGATCGAAAGGAAACAGTAACTCAGATAACCACTCGGGTAATTAACCACTTAACTTTTATTTCATCCATTAGTACTGTATTATTATTTTTTGTATTCTTCAAATATGAACAAGCAATAAAAAAAGTCTGGCCTTAGGACTGCTTCAACTGCTGAAGAATTTAAAACTCTCCTGAAAACTTTTCTATTTACCTCCGCTATTTAATGTTTGATGTGTCAACTTATCTTTAACTGTGTGTATCTTATTTTGTGTATTTGTGTTAATCTTTGTTATACTTGTTGTAAAGCATCCTTGGGTTTGAGAAAGCCGCTATATAAATTAAACGTATTATTATTATTATTATTATTATTATTATTATTATTATTATTATTATTATTATTATTACAGGTCGTATTGACTCTGCAATATTGGACATTGAAAGCTTAAAAAAACGTTGTCTGGTCTGACGAATCTTGATTTCTGCTGTGGCTTATGGATGAATATAAACAACATGGAAGAATGGCTGCATTCTTTGGACTAAACTCTCTGAGGAATGTTTATAGAACTTTGTTGAATCCATGTCATAAAGAATTAAGGCAGTTCTGGAGCCAAAAGTGGGTTCAACCTGGTCTGTACTTAATAAAGTGGCCTATGAGTGTATCTGGTGATGAGACGGATAAAACTCCATTCTGTTAGTAAAATGGTTGAGGGTCCAAGTCTAAGCACAGGCAGTGTGACACCACAGGGTGCAAGGTCCTTAATTCTCTTGCATTGTATCAACTATAAAGCTGAGATTCACACAAAGGATTCTTAAGCAAAACATACCTGTACCCAAAGATGCTGACAGTCGAATCCATGCTTTTATGTTACCCTGGTAAAGTGGGTTATGCTAGTAACTAAACACCACACTCTTTAATACTAATCTTCTAATGATAATAAAGCTCTATAGTTTAGTGTTTAGCTTGTGTTACTGATTTCTTAAAGCAGTATAGCTCATCCGGAGAACTTTATAAATGATCCATCCATTCATTATCTTTTGCTTAATTCACACTGGGTTGCAGTGCCCACCTGGCAACCCTGAGCGAAAGGGCAGGAACACCCTAGACGGGGCGCCAATCCATCATAGGGCACAGACACAGGCACGCGCACAGACACACGCATTTCTTGCATGACTGTGGGAGGAAACCGTACAAGGGGAAAAAACAAACGGAGAAAGGACCCAGGCCGCTCCACCCTGGGATTGAACCCAGGACCTTCTTGCTGTGAGCAAAGGTGCTACCCACTGAGCTACTGTGCTGCCCCTGCAAGGATTTTGATAGTATGAATAATTTGCAGGCAACAGGGAGTCACTACTTCTCCGTGCGAAATTCCAGGACTGGTAGGTTGTCTGAGTATTTGTATTGCTAATTGAATTTAATAGGAGAATTTAAGTGTAAAGTATTACCTCAGACATGCCAACTATCTATGTTTTCAGGATGTCCTTCTAATACAGGTAAATGCCATTCAAGAGACTTCAAAAACCACAGACCATTGTATTTCAACTGAAGTGCAGACACCGAAAAAGACTGTAATCTCTAGATTCACATGGCCAGCTGAGTTTACAATAAATATCAGACCTTCCGGTCCTCAGGTGGAGCATCTGCTACAGTAGCAATAGAGGTGTCTTACCTAGTTTTGTTAGTATTAGATTGGTACAACTTTGAAGTTGTCTGTAGTAATAATTTATCCTTTGGATTCAGAAACCTTTTGGCTGGCCACGTTTACAATAAATATTAATCCGATCCTGAACCAAAAGCATCTAAGCCTAAGACAAGCTAAAATGCTTTGCTAACAAAAGTGAATGATTTCGGAATGTCTTAATGCAGTTGTGAAGAAATATTATTGAATAAAAAAGCATTTAATGGCCTAAGACCAAAATGGAATAAGGTGAAGCCTCAAGAATCATTACTTCTGATCTGCTTTGTTACATTTGCTATCACTTAGCTCAGTATTAAATGTAAGAAAGTATGCGCTAAATATATTTGCTGAATTTCCATATGTAGCCAAGAAAGAAATGTATTGCTCTGCTCTGAGGAATATGATTGTGGAGGATTCAGAAGTCTTCTGTTCCTCAGGCAAAGCATCTTAAGCTGACACTTGCTAGAGAAGTAGCCTCTCACCCTGCGTTGCTAGTGTTAGCTTACGAAAGAACTTCATATATAACTTGATATAGGCTAGAAAAGACTTACAACTTACAAGGTCATAATGGAATTCGATTTTAGCCTCAGGATCCATTTCTGAAGCTAAGCATGTTAAACTGAGTCTAGGTAGCGGAGCCACATACACATTCCTAGCTATTTTTAGTTTGCTTTAACAGCTAGCTAAATAATATTGCATAAATATCGGCGCTGACGATACAATGTTGTTAAATGTACAGAAGCAAACATATATTTTCTTGATGATCAATGATCAGTTTCTAAAAATATCAGGCATTGGGTTATTAATATCAGTCATAACAAATTAAGGAAGCTAGCAGTAGCTACACTTCCATCTAAGTTAGTTAGTGTTAGCATGGTAAATAACTTTCAAAATGTGTAAGCAACGACTGAAGATAGAAAAATATCCATCCATCCATGCATTATCTTCTGTTTAATCCACATGGAGTCGCGGGCCAGCTGGTGCCCACACCTGGGAACAAGGGCAGGAACAAGCAACAACTAATCATCATAGGGCACACACAGTCAAACACATTCAAACACTAAGGGCCACTTTAGATGCACCAATTAACCTGACACGCATGTCTTTGGACTGTGGGAGGAAATCGGACTACTCAGAGTACCTGAGACCTTTTTGCTGTGAGGCGGCGGTGCTACCCACCGAACCACCGTGCTGCCCTGGAGAAAAATATACTTGGACAAACAATTATATACCAAGAAGGATATTTTGTAATATAATGAAACTCTATATGTATGACTGTAAGAATGAAGAATAAGTTTATTGGTGAAAACTGAATTTGAACAACTCAACTGGAAGCTGAGAGGAGGCTCTAGTACCCTGTTGGGTTGTCTCTAGTCTGGATACAAAATGAGCATGGAGATATTCAGGCTCTGTTTGGTATCCTCAGGCATGTTTTACCACAGAAGTTGCAGCTACCAACTTGGTTTCTGTACCAAAAATGTAAAATCCTCATCTGCTAAGGTGTGCTGTCAAGGGTGTAACTCTAACCCTACCTAGAAAAAACAATGTACTTACTTTTTTACTTACAAACTGTAAACTGCATGACAGTTTTAATGTGAACTTTCACAGTTTGACCATAATGTTCTCAGTTCTACTAT
Source organism: Parotocinclus spilosoma (assembly GCA_033117975.1). Taxonomy (NCBI): domain Eukaryota; kingdom Metazoa; phylum Chordata; class Actinopteri; order Siluriformes; family Loricariidae; genus Parotocinclus; species Parotocinclus spilosoma. Next base: position 7,554 of record JAVSBV010126325.1, read on the forward strand.
GAATTTTTTGTAATAATTTGGCCACTTTGTGGTTCTACTGTCAAATTTCATAATACAATTGAAAACTTGGTTTATTATGAGATGACCATAAATGATTGCTATGTAATATATTAGATGTTTATTAAACCTTTATTGTTCGATTTACACGTATAGCAAACATACAAATAAGAACTACTGTTACTTCCGAAATTTGTTCAAATTTCATCTCTGGAATTTGACGGTAATTTGGCCACATTGTGGTTCTACTGCCAAATTTTACAATATATTTTTTCCTGGGTTTACCATTCTCTAATATCTCAAAGCTGTCTGTTTTACCACAAAATGTTTTAATATAAATAAAACAAAAGTAAAAGGTATAGGTTGACATAATGAGCGCTTCAGAAACGTCTGTTGTTTTCTGAATGGAACTTGTAACAGAATGTGAATAGTAGGGTTTGATGGTATATCCATGACTGTATAGCAACAGCTTACATGGACTCCCTTCACTCCCGGAAATGGTTCCTATGAGGACCAACACAAACCACAACACAGCCTGCATATGTATGCTGTTGACATTATAACAATATGCATATGCTTGTCGTGGTTTGTGTGTTATATTCCAAAACACTGCATACGTTTCACAGCCTTGGTGTACCCTGTTATAATTCACTGCAGAGACAGCAAAGCTGATATAAATCTTGCCTTGAAATAACATGCAGGGCCAGAAGAGATACATTTCTGATGTGGAATGGCTTCTCACACGCTATACGAATGGTTGCTTTGCTGATGGATACCACGATGGTCGGGTTGCATGGAGGATATGGCCGGAGCCTACGGTAGCTCATACTGATACACTCTTGTCACCCTTGTATTTGACAATACGGCAACAGAAAGAAAAATCTGACACCAACCACCCTTAGTGGCAAGCAATGATGCAAATATACAGTCGATTACGGTTAATGGGACCACAATGGCACGCGATCGTTTTGGTCCTACTAACCGACTGGTCTGATTAAACGAACATGCCCTATGTTACAAGACGGGACGTGCTACATAACATATTAAATGTTTATTAAACCTTTATTGTGCGATTTACACGTATAGCAAAAGTACAAACAAGAACTACTGTTGCTTACAAACTTTGTTCATAAAAAAAAATTATCAAACAAGTTTTTCGAAACTGAGGTACTCAGCATGCCCAGCAGTGTGATTATGATCCGCTTTAGCAGGAGCTAAGTTGCTTCCTTTTTTTTGTAGTAATTGGAAACGTTAGGCAAAGACCTGTAGGTGGCAGTAGAGGGTAGAGTTTTCGGGTAGTGATGCCAGAGACAAAGAGGTTTTTGGGGATTTTACATATCGAAATTACATACTGTACACATGTTTGGTCCGATTAAGCGGAATTTTGGTCCAAATAAGCGGAATAACATTACACGTATATAATAGGATTTGATTTGGTCCGAATGAGTGGCTGGTCCCATTAACCAGTGGTCCAATTAACCGGAATAAATGATAGCAAAATTAGGTAAATAACAATTTAAATCAATAACAAATTAATAATAAAATTTAAATTAGTAAATCAATTAAACTAAATAAAATAAACTATAAAACACAATCGATTATAAAATGAGTCCTCAGTGGGAAATCCTTTGATGCACATCATCTCCTAATGTCCAAACGATGGGGGGAGTTACTGCATTCTGATGGGACTGGTTTCTGTTGTTGAAGACCAGTAAAGTGATATGCTAGGGTGGAAAAACATCTAAGAAAGAGAAAATGTAGTTATTGATGGGTTAGGAGCACAGAGTCTATTATCCATTACTGATACCATGTGCAGCATGAAAACTCCGGCAGCACTAACAATAGCAGCATAACTAAAGGGAGAGAACCAGAAGCTAACACAGCCAAGAGGCAAGAGCCAACCTGAGCCGTGTGTCATGGTCTAAATCTAACCAAAAGCCTGAGTAAATAAGAATGTTTTTAGCCTAGGCTTAAAAATTTGGAGAGTGTCTGAATCTCTGACTAAAGTGCGAAGTTTTTTCCATAGCTGGGGGGCCAAGTATGAGAGAGCTTTTCCCCCTGCAGTGACTTTTTGAATTCTAGGTACTGAAAGGAGCCCTGCACCCTGTGATAATTACCACTTCACTTGATGTTTTGTTCACAGAGTTAGACAGTAGTCACTATGGGCCAGATCCTGAGGCTCTAAGGGACACCTTGCGAGAGCAAATGCCTGTCAAGCAGCCAATTTTGACCCCCAAATGGCTGATGAGCTCCAGCCAAGAGCCTGGCTCTGAGGCCTCATCACAGACACCTGTCCACAGCCCTGCCAGCTCCTTCTCACCCTCCTCCAACTCACCACCATCCTCATACTCCAGTGGAGCCCCCAAGCCCCTGCGGACAGCCACAGCTGCTGGGGTCAATGTGGTCCTTACCCCATCCTTTGCCCAGTCCTCCACTTCGGGCATCATGCCTGCACAGCCTCCCAAGCAACCACCTCTCCCTCCACCCAAACCAATCAACCGCACCGCCAACACTGCTCTGCTAGGTGAGTACTCTTTCCATGTGATCAGACGTCTGCAACTGCTTGTTGAGTAGAAGCCTGGAGAGTCATAAGAATCGGTACCATATTTGTATTTCAATTGTGGCAGAGAAGTTGTAATAAATCTCATGTGCTTTTCCTTGGTATTTGCCTCTTGTGCAGGCTGATGTTTAAGCAGGATTGGCAGGAAGCTTTCTGTTGCTGTTGTTTGTTTTGGTGCTTCTTGAACAGCTGGATTTATTTGTTGTTGGGTTGCTGATTATTGATAGCTGTGGTAAAGTCAAAATATTACTAAATATCTTGTACTTTTCTGGGCTGCTGCACAGGTCCTCTTATGACTATGTCAAGAGATTGCAGGGGGCACACACAATCAAGAGATTGAGGATGTTCTTTTTGTCCTTCCTTTTTTTTTTTAGTCACAGCCAGTCATGGATATGATACCTTACCTTCCTGGAATACATTCCTGTTTAGCATAATGGTGCATTGAAATACATGTAATGCAGAATTAAATAATTCCATGCCAATGAATTATTTAGAAGGTCTGGAAGAATGGCGGCATGTTGGCGCAGAGTTCTGGCCAAGCATCTGCCCTTGTGGAGTTTGCGTAGTCTCACCTTGTCTTTATTATCTCAAGGTACACTGGATCCCACATCAAGGTTACTTGCCTATTTGGAAAGACACCAACCACAAGCAAGTGCGGTGGAGGATCTATGATGTGGGCCTGTTTTATTTTATTCTAAGGTCTTGGGAAGCTTTTAGCATACATGGCTTTATTGACTCCATTAATTTCCCTTTGTACCGAGTAGCTACAACTGTGTCATGATTTGAATTTCATTTAAAATGAAATGTAAACCATACACCAAGCAGCCATGACATTAAAACTACGGTCCACTTAAATTTAAACTCAGCCAGTAATTTGTCATGAAAATCCAAGTTTCCTAACCTAAACTCTTTTGACCCTCAGCAACACTTGAGTTGTTGATGCATTAGCATTTGATACATGTCTCTACACTGCCACCTTCAGGTCATCTGAACAATAAAAGAAGAATGACGTTTAATAGTGGTATACGTGCTGTTAATGATGCATAGTGTATGGGTAAGCATGTATTTGCATATAATAATCTAGATTTTCATGTCATGAGTAATTAAAAGTTAAAAAGTATGTCAATTGCTAAACATCGTATCAGAGCAATCATGGAATGGAGGAAGTTCTAGCATCACGATGCATCGTGAATCTCTAGAAACCAGTGTTACTACTAACATGCATTGTGGGAAGGAAACTGGGGAGAACATGGCAATCTCCAGACCATAATCTGTATGACTCTCTAAGCCAGTACACCATGTCTGCATTCTAGATTTAAACTTTTTTATGGTATTTTTACTTATGGTACAATATATACAGTAACTGTCACGCACAGTGCACATGTAACACATATTGGTCACTGACCAAATGTTAAAAAATAAATAAATAAATACAAATTTGGGAGGTGAAACACTAAATACACTGCTCACAAAAATTGGGGAATATTTTTAAATGAATACGAAGAGGATCCCACAAGAACTGCTGGACAATCTGACCCTGTTCATGCCCCATCACGGTCAGTGTGTTGGCAGTCTAAGTTGGCCATACACCCTACTGAACAGTCAATGTGTGGCACTCTCACCCAGTTTGACATGTTTCTGTTCACCCCCATAATTGTCACTTGCTACTTGATTACAAGTTCCTCATTTGCTGATCAAGTAACATTGACTGTTCATTTGCTTTTTGTAATCATCTTGTTTAATGCATTCAAATAAATTGCTTTTTATACTATTCATATTCATTTGAAATATCCCCTAATTTTCATGAGCAGTGGATGCTTAAGATGAATAGATAAATACCCCCAGTGTAGTATTTTAAAGCTGGTAAAGACGTATCCAAACACACTGATGTCTTTATTTAAACTTAGTTTATAGTTTTAGTTTATTTAAACTGCTTTGTTTAGAATTTATAAATAAAATGTTTTGACTTCAGACTTTTGTCTGAAAGTATTTAGCGAATGTGCCTTAGCTCTCTAGCTACACTCGTTTCCAGGCAATCTTTTAAGCATTTTAAACCTTTATGGAGACTGCACACGTTGGGGAATCTGAAGGTGTCCAGTTTGACACCAACAAATTAGCAGCAGATCCTTTGTGTCCTGTACGTTGTGGAATGGGTCCTTCATGGATTATACTTTTGTCTAGCGCTTCATGTCTGTGGTTTTCATATTATGGCTGTTCGGTGTATTTGTGGTGTCTCATACCCGGGATGGTTTCTTACCCCTGCCAGCCTCCACCCTACATGGAGGTGACCCCTTTCCCCTGTACTGGTCCTGTTGGAAGCGTGAAGCTGACTATGATGTCTACCTGTCCCTGCCCGTGTACCTATGCCGTCGGGCAGGAGGCGGGCGTGCAGGTAACGGCAAGGCCTTGAGTAGCACCACGGCAAAATGACTCCTCCTCGTCAGTCGCATTATGCTGCAGCTCTGTGCGCTAACATCTTCACCATACGCCTTGGCTGAAATGCTGGACTAACACAAGAGGGCTCAGATTGTTTACTTCTTCTCTTTGTCCTTCCGCATTCCTGCTAAGCTGCATGTCTATAGCCTACATGATCTATTCTAAATGCGCAATACCATGTCATGTTGCTAACAGTATTAAAGGGCAGGCAGCATTGTGAGAACTTCCATAACACTGGTTCAACCTACAGCCTGTCAGCATCCATCATTCTGAAGCATCTGCTCCTCTACCAGCAATGAGATTATAGGGGAGATAAATAAATCACGTTTTGCATGCACACACTCAATTAAAATTTCGATTTAAAATCTAATTAAAGGCAGGCTGTTAAACCTCTTTTCGGGTTAGTGATGCTCTTTTTTTAATAGAATGACCACATTGGGTAAAACATTTTATCTAGCTATGTGCAGTAAATTGGCCATTCATAGCAGCACCAAGTTAAAAGCAGAATAAATAGCAAATTATTAGATATTACATTAAATGAATCAAATAACAGGCCTTTTTATTATTATAAGAGAATTGTTTTATGTTGAGTTCCTATTCTTTTTTTTACATTGCATTTTAGTCTGGGAGATGCTATATCTAATATAATGCTAAAAAAAATTAGGGGATACTTCAAACTGAAATATCCCATAATGAAATGATCCCCTAATTTTTGTGAGCAGTGTGGAATCTTTCAAGTTGCAATACGAGCAGCTGTCGTCAGTGGCTGCTTGGCTTTGCTAGGACGCTTTGGTCAATAGTGCATGATCACATTTGTAATATTTTTTTCTATCTGGTAACACAGGCATCAAGTCTTATGCTGTTATTCAGTTACTGGTGGATTTTTTTTCCCCCTTACATTAATTGCACTTGAAAAGTCATCAAATCGCCAATCAAAACACGGTGTAACAAACTTCTTCACAGAACTGCAACACCTGAAAATATATGTGCGTAGCACAGATTGTAACATAACACAGTAACACCATAATACAGTTCCTACTTATACATTTTGGTATTTGTAATGGATATCAGTATTAATTAAATAGTTAAATTAAAAGGTGAACAGAACATTAAAATAGGGCATACATAATGCACTGCTCACAAATTAGGGGATGTATCAATGCCCTATCGCTGTCAGTGTGATTTGGCAGTTTCGGGTGACCATACGCCCTACTGAACAGTAAATGTGTGGCACTCTTGTCCAGTTTGACCTGCTTCTGTTCACCCCCATGAATATATGACTTTCTACTCAATCAGAATAATTGAGTTTGCATCTCATTTGCGTGATCAATCAACTTTCTTTGAAATGGGCAGCACGGTGGCTCGGTGGGTAGCACTGCCGCCTCACAATAAGAAGGTCCCGGGTTCAATCCCAGGGTGGAGAGACCTGGGTCCTTTCTGTGTGGAGTCTGCACGTCCTCCCTGTGTCTGCGCGGGTTTACTCCGGATACTCCGGTTTCCTACCACAGTCCAAAGACATGCGTGTTAGGTTAATTGATCACTCCAAATTGGCATTGACTTGTGTATATATATGTGAGAGGTGAGATAACCTTGTGTATGGATATAAGCTTGTTTGTGTCGCTTACATGGCCACTGATGCCGATAGTGACGTTAAAGAAGCCAAATAAATAAATAAATAAAATAAGCTAATAGAATAGGTGAGTGCTCTGGTTTGAAGGACCAAAGCCTCTTCAGGCACCTGCAGAAATTTGCAGTTCTCAAAGACAGGAAAAATGCATTGGAAAAACTGTCTATTATGTTTATTTATAATTATTGTTCTTTAGAAAATAGTCATAGTAGAGATAATATAATAAATAGAGATTGTGTAATGCAGGTTTAGTCTCTAGAGAATGTGTTGAAAAGTTTGTGCTGCCTAAGAAAAACATCAAGGGTAAAATGAAGTTTCTGGCTGAATGTGGGAACGTTTTTGCAGAGTCATGCAGACTGATGAATCACGATTTGAGTTGTGTAATGATGATCCAGAGAGGTCACTTTGAAGATCTGGGGAGAAATACAACTCTACAGAAATCAAGCGTGTAGGTAGAGGTGTCGTGTTTTGGTTAGACAGATACTGATACAGATACTGATACAGATACTAATACACTGAGAAAAGAAGCCGGTTTTGGAATATTAAAAACATAATTTTTCAACAAGATTGTCAGTGGCCAATGAGCAAGTCCATCAGCCTTGCTTTATGTCTGGTCAGAACTTTATCTGACCTCTGTAGAGTATTTGGTGTCAAATTAAACACAAATGAATTGGGAATTCCCATTAACTCTCATCTACTTATCTGTTTTCATGTAATCCATTATCTACTCTTCTTTTTGTTAAAAGCTGTGAGACATTTAATACTTATAAGTGTAAGCAATTCAAAGGAAAAGCTATTCCAGACTAACTTCTCGATTCTATCGATTTGGGTGTGTATGACCTATTGTCTCCATCTAGTGGCAGGAAAGAAACGTTTCATAGCTGTACAGCTGGCTGCTTCATGTACTGGTTTGTTGTTTTAGACTTGTTAATCAGTAGAGTGACTAAGCCAGCTGTTTCCATGAAATGCTAACATGTAAGTAATTTTGGCTATAAACACTGTCTGTCTGCTGTTTATTTAAATGTCTTCAAATCCATGTTGTTCACACTTTCCCCTTTTCCAAAATTGTACCTTTGTTTGTACTTTTCCCTTAGGCTGCCATGATGGAGGGAAGCAAATTTCCCTCAGATGAGATACAACGACTTCAGCAGCAAAACAGCAGTCTGCGAGGGGTGATTACCGAGATGAGGAAGCAAATGGAAAGTCTCAGTAAAGATGTTCCGCTTCCTCAGGACCAGACCACAAATCAGAAAAGCGATGGTGCACTCTCCACTGCAGGTACTGAGCATCAGAGTTGTTCTTCATAGGTTCTCAACTCATTAAATAATATACATTACGACACAAATGAGAAAATCTTATGCATTATATGCATTGTGTTAATCTGGAGTAATAGGAGCTGCCGAGTACAACCAAGCCCTGGAAGAAGAGCTACAGAATTTGAAAGCTACATGCAGAAGTCTTAAGGACCAATTGCAAGAGGCTCATAAGAGAGGAAATCCTGCTCCTGCTCCTGCTCCTGCACCTATGCTTCCTGTTGACCCTGAAAATGCCTACCTTCAAAACCACATCAGATCGCTCAATGAAACTATAGGTGATTTTCTCAGACGTTTGTGTTATTGCTTATTAATATTAATTTCAAATACGCACATTCACCATTATTCGTTGACTCGACCTACTAATGGAACTGGGTGCACATTTAAGCAAACACTAAATTCCCATTTTTTCTGGGAAAGCAATACCCAATACAACACAATCTGCACTCGCCACACAATCTGTACTATTCAACACCCTCACACTCTGATGAGAAAGTCGGCAGCATGACACGTTGCATCCCAGTAGTGATGAATGCTGGGAAATGTAGTGAGGATGCCAAGAAGTCTTTTTTTGGCAGGAGGACTACGAGCTGAGAAGGTATCCAGTGCAGCTGCATTGAAGAAACAAGAAGTAAGACTGGCCCACTTGGAGTCAATGGTGACTCAGCTTACACAACAGGTACTAAAAGCATGCATAGAGGTACATAACACTGTGTTAGCATTTGGTGTAGGCTAATCCACAAACAATCATAGTATTTTTTTTTTTAATGTAATATCTAAGTGTAGTTTAAGTCTTCACATAAAGAGCCGAGTCTTTATCCGTCGATTGAAGACAGCAAAAGACTTGGCCATTCAGAAATCCAAGTTCATTCCAACACCTGGGTGGCAGTATAGAGAACAGTCTTATTGCCTTTCTTGCTTTAATGTTGAGCGGTGGGTCCAGTGGAGCCAAGCATGTTTCTCGTTGGGTACGAGGTGCAGAGCAGGGTTGGATTAGAGCCTTTATGTAAGAAATTGTTGGTCTGTTTTTTTCTTTGTAGGTGTGTTAGGGTTTAGATATTTAATACAAAAACCTGAGTGGCTTCCCTTTAAAGGAAGGGTTAAATTGTCGTGACATTGTGATGTGTGCATGACTTAAAGAGAAACACAGCTGAGTATCAAAGATTACATCACGTTTTCTTGCATTCTCAGAGTAAGACCAGACGTTTTTTATTGCTTGTGTTGCGGCTACGCCGACGATCATATTTGAAGAATAAAAAAAAAATTAAATAATTACCAACGGTATTGCTCTGTTCAACTGTATTTTTTTTCCCAGATTCACTTGAATTTAATTGTAGATTAAATAAATTTTATTTTTAAATAAAAAAATATTTTTATTTCTTCCTCCTTCCTTGTACTGATTCCACATAGTCCTCAAGAAATTAAAAAGTGCTGAAAAATAAAGATTGATTTTTATTTTTATTCCTCCCTCCTCAGTAGGTTCTTAAGTAGGGACATCCGTGGAACAAGCAATTAAAAAAGTCTGGCCTAATTGAAAAGGTTTTCTGGTAGATGACAGGATCTTGACCCATCTCCAAGAATGTTTAGGGTTTAGCTTTCGATGATGAGCTGACATCCATGATGATGAGAAACTCTAGGCATGCTGAGATGCGTATGGAGACCTGCACATCTGCCCTCCAAGAAAAAGAGGATGAAGTGTCAGCAACACATCAGTGTTAGGAGAGGCCATGTAGGATTATTCACAGAAAGAATGCATGCCCTACCATCTAGATAGGAAGCTGAAAGTTCAAGAAGAATCAGAAGTGATGGAAGTTTGGAATCTCTGGCAGCATGAAGCATCCCCAAAACAGGACAAGTCAGGACAGTTTCTGTGGGGTGTCCTGCTTTGAAGGCAGACTGATCTTGATCATGCAGGTCAAAAAGGGAAAAGTTGACAACTGAGAAAACTGTTTTTTTCCTTAGAGTCACTCAAGACATATGGAGAATGAGGCTTTAAGGTTAGAACTGGCCAATCAGAAGAGGGGAGCAGCAGCTGAAGAGGCAAACCTGAAGCAAAAGTTAACTGCTGCAGAGTTACAGTTGGAAGAGGTGAAAAGAGAGGCGGAAGAGTACCAAAAAGGCAGCCTTCTTCATAATCTGGAAACTGTTGCTCTGGGCAACCAGGTGAGTGATGTGTACATTTGTACACTGTACATGGCAGGTTAGTTAAGAAAGTATTCTATTTTAAAAAGTATTCTATTTTAAGTGAAAGTGACAATTTCAAAGAGGTTTCACTATCTTTGTACAGGTGTCTGCACTGAAACTGGACATTGCAAGCAGACGAGAACCCATTGTCCTAGAACAGGTAATATTGGACTGTTCCCTGTTTTTATGATTGAAGCTTACATTGTTTACTTGTATGGCCAAGTCCTTTAAAGATAAAGCAATTTCTTTAGTATCCAAAATAAGCAATTTACATGAACAAATACAGTCGATTCTGGTTAATGGGACCACATCGGGACGCGATGGTTTTGGTCCTAATAACCGTCTGGTCCGATTAAACGAACATGCCCTATGTTAAAAGGCGGGACGTGCTATGTGTCATATTAAATGTTTATTAAACCTTTATTGTGTGATTTACACGTATAACGAACTTACAAACAAGAACTTCTGTTGCTTACGAACTTTGTTCATTAAAAATTTAATTTGCAAACAAGTTTTTTGAAACGATCTACAACACAATGTATAGGTACTCAGCATGCGAAGCATAATACTGTA
>JAVSBV010126359.1:0-18241 GCA_033117975.1 Parotocinclus spilosoma
ATGTCTGGGGAACTTAGCTGCCATATCATAGTCGCAGACTTTAACATCAGACACCCAGAAAGATCAACAATTTCACATACATGACGTAGCATGCACGTGTCCTGTGACTTGGGACTGTGGTAGCCTAGCGGTTAAGGAACTGGACTCTGGTCCAGAAGGTCTAGGACAAACAATAGTTTTGTTCATATATATACACAACCTTTGCATATTTTTAACAATATATTGTCATCCCCAACTATACAGTCATTACTGCAACACCCTGTGATTTATATATCAAACTATTTAAAGACAACACTTAGTAACACACTCGTAACCATGGAAACAACGACTGACAGGGGAGCACATATCAGACGTGAGAGAAGTGTGACATTTTAATGTCTGGAAACGTGAGTAATTTAATCATCTACTGTATCCCTCCTGATAATAGAGAACATTTATCCAGCGTCACCATTTAGGCCATTAAGGCAGTATTTTACACAAAAAATAAATCAATCAAATATTTACATTATTGAATTGTATGTGATGTGGTTCTTACAGTTCAGTTGACTAGCGGTAGCAAATGCATGACGTAGCGTCTTTGTTTTCTGACAAAAAGTTAACATTGTCATTACCTCAATTTCCAACAAAAAAACATTTATTATTTATAAATTAATCAGTATTTCATTACATATTTAAGTTCTAAAGAAGCTCGGTTGTTGCCCTAATTCAGCTTTTATTTTAAAGGGAGATAATTAAAACACAAAGTATTACACATTAAAAAAAAAAAATTAAAATTAGGTAAAAAGAGCCCCCAATTGAAGAATCACAAAACAGCAGGCTAATACATACTACACCAATTCCAAAAAAGCTGGGAAAATATTTTTTTATTAACAAAACGTACTGACGTGTTGATTGTATTATGGCTTTAATTGAGAAAACTATAAGCCACAATGTGCATGTAATAATTTTTACACTAATTTTAAATCTGGTGAGTGAAATACACTTGAGACCCTTGATGTTTTAACTGTGTAACAACATCTTTTCTTTTAATAGTACATCAAGCATGTGGACATTGAAGACATCAGTATGTTTTCTCATACTTTTTCAAGTCCTCAACTACACACTTGTTCAGGGAACACATATTTTGCATTTCAGAATGTATCATATCGTATCGTAGTCTTATATGGAGACAGGTCAGGACTGGGGGCAGGCCAGCCTAGCATCTGCCCTCTCTGCTTATGCAACCAGACATTTGTGTTCTGGGCAGAACGTGGTCTGGAATTGTCCTGCTGGACAACACAGTAATGGTTCTGAAAAAGAAAGCATCTGGCATGTGTGTCCAAAATGTGTACATATCTCTCTGCCTTAATGGTGCCCTCACAAATTGGCAAGATACTCACACCATGGGCACTGAAATTCCCACACCATATCAGACATTGGCTTTTGGACCTACGGCTTAGCTGGTCTTCGTCCTCTTTGGCCTGAAGAACATCACAGGCAGAGATTTCTTTAAATAATGACACATCAAATTACAGCAAAGATGCTTTCACTGTGCTGTTGTGCATCACAGAATGGATCCCAGAAAAGTCAGTCGCAGTTCTACATGATGTACTGTATATGTATGGAATTTTGTTGCATAGTAAAACCTTAACTTGCATCTGTGAACAACACTTAATGTGTTTGAACATAATTTGAAGATGTAACTTAAACTTCAAAACCAATTTTGAATTTTCTATTGATGACCTCCATTTACCTGTCTATATATCTTTTTACAGCAGCCAACAATCCATGTATAGACCTCTGTCTGTCTGTCAGGTCTTCTGTGTTCTGCTCTGTGTATTTCTGCTAAGAGCTTTTTACTGAAGAAACACCATAATTGTGGTTGCCAGGCAGTGGTGTGTACAGTGCAGCAGTGGTTGGGAAAAGCGAAATCCACCCACATTATGCAGCTATTGATATCGCTTTAAACCTGATGAAAGACTCAACAATGACAAACTCAGCTCATGCTTTAATATCCGAATATCCTTCAGTTGGCCTGACATTATTTGTTTAATTAAAATCAAATCAGAGTCTTGATTAAGCACTTAGTTACCAGTTAATTCAAGGCTCTAAATGGGCGTCTTTATAAGCTATGTCGTACTTAAGATCCATTCAAGCATATAAAATCTGCTCATTATTTCTTATTGTACTGTTATACCAGAGTAGGAATTACAGCTACGTGTTAGCATTTTTCTGTATTTTGTGATTGACTAAAGCCTTCATGACTGAAATCAGGCTAACAATTACCACACACACACACACACACATGTACCAGAACAACAAGCTATCACTTGGTGGTAAACCTGGACAAAAGAAACACAGCTGGATCATTCCTTAAATTCCATGAATGGGCAGAGACAACACTAGTCATTGGGCACATACACTCACACATTCATACACACATCCGCACACTAAGGGCACTTTGGAAAAAACAGTAATTACAATTAACAATATTTAATATACATTTTTATTTTAGATAGACACATATATTGCATGTAGAAAGTAGCATTGTCCTCTAATCCAGCACTGCAAAATCAAAATTTTGCTCTAATATAAAAACTTTGTCACTTGACATGACATTAACCATTAGATGTTTGGACCAATGTTGGTCTTTCTGTATGTTTGTGGTGTCATGGTGGCTTTGTGGTTAGTGCTTCCTCTTTACAGCTCCAGAGATCCCAGGTTCAGTTTCTGGCCCAGCCTGTGAGGAATTTGCATGTTCTCCCATTGTTGGTTTCCTGCATACTATAGTGTGTGTCTGTGTTGTGTGTCGTATATTGGGTTGTATGGAAAGTACACCGCAAAAGTAACAGCCTTCCCATGGAAGAAATTCTAATTATATAATTTTGATTAATTATTAACAATTTGAAGAATATTGACATATTGACACTCATGTATGTATGCATGTGCATGCATATATGTATCAACATCTTTTTTTGCACTAAGTGTGCTATTAGCTTAGCTCTTTGTAGCATGCTCTTACTTTAAGCACAGCCCTGCCTTTGCTTGTGTTCAGCTACCTGTTCATGTACATGAATCCTATCAAAAGAGAGTCGAGATGAAGTTTTCCAAAACTTCCACTAGTTCTTTCCAAATAAGTCCCTAGAACTGTTTGGTGTGAAAACAGCAAATAATGTAACATACTGTGCTGCCTTAGTATAATACCTTAATTCACTGCTCACAAAAATTAAAGGGTTTTTCATTTTAAAATGTCCGATTTATATATATATAATATCTACAGTATATAGAATATCTTTTTTCAGCACAGCCTATCCAAATACTTGATAATTCTTGCCTTCACATAATCAAAATCAATCAACATATCAAAATATTGAATCTAAAAAAATGAGAAACTTTTCAGACTTGCATACAATATGGATAAAAAAAGGATAAAATTCAAGATAAAAGCTGACTATATATCATTTGCACGTTAATGCACAGTAATTGTCCTGCATCTCCACTTCCTGCATGCATTATGTATGCGCGTGTCAGCGCTGAGAGCGCGCTCTTATTTTCATGCTAAATCTGTTTTGTTTTTAACCCATCTGGCCATGCAATGCCAATTTAGGCTGTAGATCTGACTCTGTGGAATGTAATGGATGTTGCTTCTAATTATCAAGCTCTGCTTTTTCAGCTACGCTCACTTGTAAAATAATATAAGCCATACATTTCTGGAATCTCAATAGACACACAGTGGCAGTAGAATGTGTTGTACTAATAACCCAATGACTCCATTAGGGACGCAGGAAGCAGACGAAGTTTCTGCTTCCAACAAGTCAGTTAATCGACTGACAGCAACAGACAGAACCTTGATCTGAACTCCATCAGACACCTTGAAAATGCTTATTGACTAACATCAGAAGCTTACCTCACAGTCCTGTTCCAAAATCTGCAATGCAATGCAAAGCCCACCTAAAAGAACAAAGAAAAGAAAAAGGCTGATGGAAGAGCAAAGGTGGGGAAAAACTCCATATTTATGGTGTTTGGAAGTAATTTATTCTACAAACTTTCTATAGTCTATAGAACTGACTATCTCACTGTTTCTTCGCTTTATCAACACCACACCAAAATCTCAACTAACCTTAAAGCTATTACTCTCGAAAGAAGTTAGCCATGCCACTTTAAGAGTAAGGTTGTCAGACACAGACATAACTTAAACACATGTAATCGCATCACATGTGATTCAGAATTCATCTGATTAATGTCTGTTCACGGTAACACGGTTGTTTTGGTGAACTCTAGTGCATTTTCCTTCATTTGCCCTGCTCCTACCACTCTGAAGTGGGGTGTTGTAGAGATGGTTCTGCCACCTCAACCCTGTGGAGTTCGTCAATGCTGAGGAATTTAAGAGTCCATCATTCACTAGAAAGCTCATTGTCTTACCAGTTTGCTTGCTCGATCATTAGTTCAGGTTTGGACTAGAGTTTGGACTTTGTTCTAACTTGGTTTAGATACTTTTTTATTTACTACTGTTTGTGTGTACGGGTCTCTCGAGTCTTCTGGCTGATCCTCTGTGTTGTTCATAATACTGTCTAGAAATGCATTTTTTCCCTATCACGTGAGTAGTAGTTAAGTTGAGTTGAATGCCAATGTTAAATGGTACATACCTGTATATAGACCAGTGCACATATGCAGCTCCAGCTGCTGCAAAACCCACTGTGTTATGCAAACTGGGTAATGCCACTGGGGATGCAGATCAGGTATCACCACAGAAGACACAGATTGGGTAATCAGAAGAAAAATGCAGCCTGGGTAATGACACAGCCACAGATCAGGTATCCACAGCAAAGCTCCAGATCAGGAAAGATGGATAGCTAGGAGCATAGACCTTTATTGATCCTGAGGGAAATTGCAGCGTATCAATAACCCAGAGCAATTCACAAGGCTTATATTACATGGTGTGGGTATATAAAATGAAAAGGCAACACAAAAATCACTAGGGATTTACAGCTTTAATGTACAGTGTAGTGAAATAAAAATCAGTGAAGATCTTGGCTAATTATGTGCAGAGTGCATAAATGGGCTTTTAGTATTGGTCAGTCGGTGAATAGTTGGTGCCACACAGGCAGTTATGTTTCACATTAGATTCAGGTTGCTATAGATAGGAATGATCTGATGCTGTTCCTTGATGCAGTGCAGATGTAATAACACCGGGTACACAGACCAGGTAGTGAAACGGAAGATGAAGATTAGTTCCAGACATGAGGAACAACATTTTGGTGCGATGCGTATAATTTAATCCACAAGGATATGAGGTATAGCACACAGAGCTTAGCAGTGTAGTGCATAATAGCGGTCAGCGCTGTGCCTCTTGCTGCAGTGGGATAGTTGACATTCTGCTGAGCAGAATCTGAGACTGTGTGCAGAATACTGTGTGGGGGGTGACTGTTAGAGAACTACTTTGTTCTCACTGCCAAGGTCAAATGTATTCCAAGTACAAAAATCCGCTTCAGCTCTCAAGTGACAAAGGAAGGTTTTACCCTATTGCCAATAGATCACTGTATAAATCATGACAATGCTGCGGAATTCCATGGTGTTGAGTACATGAAAAGAGCAAAACCAATTTAGCTTTTTTTCCTTCTCCCGTTGTTGATCAATCATAGAAGTCTGTGAGCTTATGCATACAAATGAAAATACAGTACAGTACAATGTATTTAAGGACCACATTGGGTTCTGAAGTAAAATATGTTGTTGACCGAAATGGCCTCGGGCAGACATATCCAAACAAGTCCTTTTTGTGTAACTAAGATAACAGTATAGTGTAAGGTAATATTTAAGAAGATAATTTAATCAAAATGAATGCAAGTGTCAGAGATACAGCTAAAATTTAAAAAACAAAATACCTAAAATAAACAAAAAATAGGAAGCCAAGACTATAAAATAGTGTACAACATGCCAAACTGTGTTTGATAATAAGCCAGAAATATTTCATCACTGTGGTAACAGTTGTCAGAAATTAACTACATAAAGCTGATAAACGGTGGTTCATTTGCAAAGCATCAGCAGAGTGAGCAGAGAACGAACCGGTAGCACAGGATACAAACCGGGAACCAATTCTAGACAGCACAGGGCACGGCCACCAACAGAGCCACTCATGCTGAAACACTTTAGGGACACCACTTGACATAACGCATGTCTTTTTTTGTGCCAATCTGTAGTGGTAGCACAAGATCTGAAATGAGGACTGACAGTGATTGATAGAATCACCAAAAATCCAATACAGCCACCACTGCTACAAAACAGCTACTGGGCAAACACTGCATATGTATCCTGTATGCCTACATTAAAAGCTAAGGATTCCAATCCATCGGGGGCACACATATATTCAGTCATACTGGGACACTTTAGAGAGACCAGCTGGCCGATTGTCTTTAGAGTGTGGGAGATAAATAGAGTATCTGAAGAAAACCTGCATGGACATAGGGAGACACAGATGGAATCCAGACAGGGATTTAAACAGTGAAACACTGGAGCAGAGCGACAACCACATTTATTATAAAAATTGCTTTATCAGAAAATAAATACAAATGTGATTTTTTACAGAAAACACCAATGCTATAGTAAAACGTTATCCGGAGCTTACCCAGCTCATCAATACACTGTAAATAATTATATAAAAGATCCACAGTGCTCATGATGATGATTCTGAGCAGGACGTTTGGTTAATTCTTCCCAATATGATCGAACATATCATTTACCTGATTACCAACCTGATTTAGGCTGGCTGGGCTAAGCACATTAACAGCAAACTCCCCAATACCCTGCACTGATTGACTCTTGAAATAGAGTTTCCAATTGTTTGAGCTGAATCTAGCAGAAACCTCTTCGTCTGACTTCATCAACAATCCAATGAGCTACAATACAGCAAGCTATTCTGATGATTAGTTTTTGAACTAGGCTGTGTTGTCAGTGGTGGCTGCACTCGGTTTTGGTTCACCAACAAAGTCAGAATTGCATCTAAGAATTGCCTTTTTCGAACAAGCCAAAACAATCAAAACATGCTGCACAAACACAGAAGGAAGGTGATCTAATATGAGTCCACGAGCAGAGAATATAAGATCAAAACGCCTAGTTGTACAATTACACAGTTCACATTTTTTAACTGTGATTTATGAGTTTCAGTTAAGCTTGTGATCTGACTTGTCCGATTCATTTAAAAGAGCCACCTCAAATGACTAATTTGTAACAACATGAAATTCCTTAGAGTTGTCGGCACAGACCAACCACTCTTTCAGAAGATAATCATAGTCACCTCCACCTCATAAATTTGATTCGGAGTCTCTGTAGGAATGTGCAGCCATGAGTAGGGATTAGTGTGTATTGCAGACTGTTATTACTAGTACATCTCTCCAATAAAGATGAATAAAACATGACATCACAGCGCATATCGAACCACTACACATAAACACAGCCTTTCCCACAGCTCCCACAAACTATCTTGATCATACACACATCAACATGACTCAGTGGTCCAGCCTTTACCATTTATTACAGCAGGGAAGTCAAAGAGATCACTTGGCCCTGGTGTAATTTACCAGTCTCTGCAACGCTCCATAACTCCATTAAAAGGAACCAGGGAGAAGAAGCCAGGCTACTTCAGCTTGGTTGCACTGTAGTGTAAGGTAATCTTTCGGAAATGTCATGCCCCAGCTGGCCATAAGTCTGGAATAAAGATTATTTTTGTTTTTATTTTCATTTTATTTCATTCACATGAGTTTGTAAACTTTTTGTAAACGTCTTATCTTACAATATTTTTTATCCTAAGAGAAATACACTCCTCACAAAAATGAGGGGATATTTCATTATGGGATATTCCATTTTGAAGTATCTCCTAATGTTTGTGAGCAGTATACAATGACCATCCATGGCCTGAAGTCTAATGCACCCTGCTCTCTGATGAGCATGGAAATGGCATTCTCGTCTCTTCTACTAAACAAAGTGACATCACTACCCCTGGCAAAAATTATGAAATCAACTCACTTTGATTATGTTAATCCAGGCTTTCTATTTTATTTTTAATTTCCCCTCTAGGGATTTTGTAATTTTTGCTTTACTTGATGTGAAACAAAACATGCCATTAATTAAAATAATGAACCTTAATTAGTTTGATGTATGTCGCATATAGTCAGAATAAAAATTAATCAGTGAATTAAACAAAATTGTGTAATGTCATATCCATTTATTTCTTTGCTACAAAGTAACACATTTAATTGTGTTGTGTGTTCCATAATTCTTATCAGGGGTGAATAAATACCTTTAAGTGTCCTTATAAATCCAAATCTAATTTAGTTTAAGTTAGATTAAGATAAAATTTCTTGAGCTGAATCAAAGTCAAGATCAAGACCAGGAGTGGCCAAGACACGATTGGAATTTTTTTCATCATACATCAAGTATAAAAAGAAGAAAATGGGAAAAAATTATTTGTACAATTCCTAGTCAAAAAACGTTGGAAGGGCTTTGTCTGATCAACTTCAGTTTATTTGTTAATAAAGTAAAGAACACAATCTTGCATTTCAGGCATGCAACACAATCCAAAAAGGTTGGGACAGGGAAAATTTATGGCTAGAAATGAGGTAAAAAAAAAAGAACTAAATTTATAATGTAATTTTAAGCAAATGAAATGTGGTCCAGTAGTTAAAAAATGCAAGAGAAAATTATTAAAATGTTTAAAAACAATGGTTCAGAGATTAGAAGGGATTTCTATATTTCAGTCCTAACTACTTTTGATTTGACTTATGCATTATCTTGTTGATAAATGCAAGGACGTCCCTGGAAATAATGTTGTCTTGAAGAAACAAATGTTACACTAAAATCTAAATGTAGATTTTTCTGCATTAATGCTGCCATTACAGAATATAAAATAACATTTGTCAATGATACTGACACCGTAGCATGATATAGCATGGCTTTTGTACTTGATAATAATACTGTAGTCTAAATGGTCTCTTTGTCTTTGGTCTGAAGCACACAGCATCATTTTTTCCAAAAAAAGATCTTAAATACTGATTCGTCTGACTACTATCCATGTTTCCACTGTGTGAGGGTCCATCCCAGATACCCCTAAGTCTAGAGAAGTCGAAAAATGGATGCTGTGTGATCAAAACCAAACTGGTCTCTAGGCTACTACAATGCTATACATTTCATTATTGACATTTGGTCAAATTGTCCTTAACAGGGCTAGCTCAGGATATGGACCTACAGCGCTACCACTTTTTAAAAATATCTACACAAGGATTAGCAGGTTTTCTGCTACACTGCTTTGTATTATTACAGTGCAGAACCATACAAACCCTCGGCAAACACTTGAGCAGTAATCATAGATACATTTTATATTCAGTTCAGGTCAATAGCTTATGACTTTTGTATTACAGCCACCACTTTTGCTTAGTGGTTAAGGCTATGAACTTGTGATTGGAGACTTGAGGGGTCAAATCTGTGCTCTGCCAACCCTTTAAGCAAAGCCATCAATCGCTTAGATTGTACTTTATTCTGAAGGTCACATTTTGAGGGAAAGCATATTTTGTATATATATATGAGGATAGGGTTTGAGGTATTGCTTTTTTGAGATTTGAGGTAAGATTTTAGTAACAAATATTAAACTGTGAGCATAAATGGAAAGCAGGAACAGATGCCCTTTTATTACTACTACCATCTACCAGCTGGAGGATAATTCAGTATATTAAAGGACTTGGGATACAGAAATAGATAGGAAACCTTTTAGGATCAACTCTGACCAGGTTACTGAAGTTTAAATGAAAGAATGTTGTATCCTTGTACAATATGGTCATACTCAGCTATACAAATGTGCAGTGCTACTGAGAGATTTTTTTTTTTTAATAATGGGCAAGTGTAAATTTAATTAACCAGTTCCTCTCAAAAATCAGCTATTGTGAGACTGATATTTGTGCCTACTATTAGACTGGAAAGGGCATGCAAGTGGTCGTCTTGACTCATACACGTTCTAGGAAGGGTGCTGGGTGACGAACAATGACCAGTGGAGACACATTTGTTCTCTTCAAAATGAGTCATGTCTAGAACCGAATTTTAATAAATGCAAAGTGGCTTAGTGTCAATGTATGATGTTTGTTTGTTTCTTTATTTGGTTTATTTATCATTCATTTCATTGTCAATGGCAATTTAAGGACAGACACAAGGTTAAATTGATGCACAAGGTTACTTGGAAGCAATTTTACTCACAAAAATTAGGGGATGCTTCAAAATCAAATAACCCATGATGAAAGTAGTGTATTTAGCATAATCAAATAACATAATGCATATCTTTGGACTGTGAAAGAAAACACGAAGTAGCCCAGACACTACATGCAAACACATAGACAGAGTCAAAGGTCAGAATTGAACCAGGGATGCTGGAGTCGTATGATTGTAGCTTATTCTGAAAACTATTTATATAGAGAATATTCTGACACTGGAAACCTTTGAATTTTTCTTATAAAAACATTCCTGCCTTATCTGAGTGTATCTAAATCCCCTTACCTACCTTCACTAATGTAATTGTACTGTCGTGATGGGCACACCTGTCTGTTATTTGTAAGCAGATTAGTGTAGTCAAATACCCTATAGGTTATAGTGGGGAATCGTAAAGCAGAAGTTCTAACAGCCGGGTTCAACAGTACTATTAAAACAGGATGCATTTAATATCCTCTATTAAAAGAAAAGGACATTTTAAGTAGTGATGCAATCAAATTCTCAAGTTCTCTGCGCAATTATCATACAGAGAACGCGTCATGTTGTTCCATCTCTGCTTTCAACTCAAGTAGGAAATAAGAACATCTGGTGTGACCCCGGCTGGTTAGCTGTGTGCAACGTTTGGCACATAATGAGAAAGAGACTTATTTAGATATTTCATTTTCAGGCACAAATACACACACCACATCACACAAGTACGTCTATTCACTGGCATAAGCTCATTTCTCTA
This sequence comes from Parotocinclus spilosoma, assembly GCA_033117975.1. NCBI lineage: Eukaryota > Metazoa > Chordata > Actinopteri > Siluriformes > Loricariidae > Parotocinclus > Parotocinclus spilosoma. Next base: position 10,955 of record JAVSBV010126359.1, read on the forward strand.
CAAGAAAGTGTGACACTGAGATAAACAACATCTGCAGTAACAACCAGGGGTCTTCTCACTGCCAGAAACACACACACACACACACACACACACACATACTCACACATTTGTATTTGTTTCACAATCCTTGTGAGGACCTTCCATAGAAATTGCTTTTTTTTCTAAATAAAAGGCAGTGAAAGATAGACGGAAACAGTCCTCACACATCCAAAGTGCCAGGTATTCCCATAACTCTAAGGACATTTGGTTTTTATAAGTACAGGAAGACAAGGTATGCATACACACGCAGACACACACACACTTTCCACGACCAATTCTGCTTTTGTTCAGTTAGCCTGCAGTTTTGTTTCTATTATGCCTTTGTGGACTTTCACTCTTGACTCCAGCCAGATTGAATCTCCATTTCAACCTTGACAGTCATACCAAAATGTGTGGCCTTTGATGGATGATAAATTTAATTAACTCACCCAGAAAACACTACATTCTGCTCCAGTGTGTCTTTTAAACCAGCAAAATGGCAGATAATAGCATTTTGAGTTTTAAAATACCTAATTTTTAAAAATACAGCATTAGATCTGTAGCATTTTATGTACATGTCTTTTTATCTACAATACAAATTACCAGGTAGATAGTGAACACACGGTTATATCCGTGTATGTTATGTAATAAAAAATAAAAAAAACACATCCGAGGCCTGGCTTGTGTTGAGGTTGTGCTTAAGTAATTAATGCAAAGTTAGTTTATTTCTCTCTTTCTTACAATACCCTGTATGCATTAATAAGATTAATACATGGCATTGAGAATTAATTCTTCAATTCATTATTCGCTTGTTCCTTGGGCCATATCTAGCTGGTGGCACAGCAGAGGGCACATACACACTCACACACTTGGGACAATTGAGAGACACCAGTTTACCTAAGACACATGTCTTTAGAATTCTCCATACGACGGAACCCAGGGTCGGGATCGAACTGGGGACCTTGGAGATACTCATTAAGATAAATTATAAATGTATATGTATTTTAAAACATTTTTTTTTTCTAATTTGATTAGTTACTGCATATATGGCTCCAACATCCACTGCAGTTAACAGACAGATTATTATTTCCTATTATATTTCGTTGTAATTGATAAGACCACGTTCATTAAAGCAAATGGTTGCTAAATGGCACCTATTCTAAATATTCTTAAGGTCTACAGGGTGAGTTGAAAGGCACAGGACCCTCTTTTAGGCTATGTCTGGAACATGGATACTATCTTAAAAGCCGCCATTTGGATCAATTGGATCAAGGGCAAGTTTATTTAATAAGAAGGTGGTCATGTAGCATATCAAAAAGACCAGAATTGTCCCAGAAATTGATGCCATTATCGGATTTGCAATATACGTTGTGATTAAAAGAAGTCAAAAGTTAGCAACACAAAGTTCAAAACGTTTGTTGTTTGTTAACAGGTAACTGAAAATGGAATTTGATTATTCTAATGTTCGGAATGATCTGTATCCTCCCACAGTCCAAAACATGCGTGTTAGGTTAATCGGTGTCTCTAAAGTGGCCCTTAATGTGTGACTGTGTGCGTGACTGCACCATACGATGGATTGGCGCCCCATCTAGGGTTATTCCTGCCCTTTTGCCCATAATTGCCCGGTGGGCACCGGCTGGCCCGTGTGGATTAAGTGGAAGATAATGGTTGGAAGGACATTTCAAATTCAAAACTTGCACAAACAGACATGCCTGAAAATCTGTTTAAAATTTCATGCTGTCTGTTTTCATAACATCTGTAATAATAAAAATGAACTGCTGTCATTAAGAATTAATGAGATTTAATTAGAATTAATGGATCCTCATTGTTTAGCCTGTTGAAATTCTAAGGCAGTCTTAGGAGTCGCCTCAAATGCACTTCTCCCAAGTTAAATTATTGCACAGCTTCTGCTTCGGGAATTGCATGAAGGATCAGAGCGTTTGTGGTCCTGTCAGACATGCCCAATGCCCGATATAAATAGGCCATATCAATCACATGAATGTCTTTCTCTCATCGCTGGGGGGAAAGAGCATCTACTCTATTAAAATGCATCTGACGATCAGGCCCCATGCACACACACACATACAAACATCTAACAGAAGTATGCTGGATATGATTATGCATGTCATAGCTTCAAGCGTGATTGTGTGTTTGTTTTCTTCCATTAATGGTGTTCAGGACAGAGTGAGTTGCGTTCATATTATTGTATAGCATAACTTATGCGGTGCGCTCTTTTAGCCTGTGGTGCTAAACAGCTGCCTTGAAATGAAGTTATACGCTTTTTACAAATTCTTTTTTCATTTGCCACATGCGTTTATTCAGTAGAACTTACAAAGAGGCATAATCCAAAAAGGGTGATGGGTTAAGGATATTGTTTAAAGGCCTGACAGACTCTTCTAGTCTGGAATTCGAACTCACAAGGACAAGCTTAAGCACTAGAACCAAGACTTGGTACCACTACAATGTAAAAACATGGGTTTCATCTATTTTTGTGTTTTATTATCATTTATAATATTCATGGCCATGCATTATTAGCTGCAAATACCGGTATCTACAACAGAGGGAACAAAGTAAACAATATGCACAGTGGCTCGGTGGGTAGGTTTAATTTTAAGACTACCTTAGAATTTACACAGGCTAAACAAAGAGGACCCATTAATTCAAATTTAACTGAAAGTTTGCTTTTAAAAAATAAGTGAAACTCACTGGATTATTTTTAAGGATGTTTGGAAAATGCAGTTTTATTTTTTTTTATTTATAGACACAAAGTTTGAACTGTAGAATAACCCAATGAAGTTGCATACAATTTGTGATACAAAACTAAACGTTTAACATTTCTAGCATTACGTAACTGATAAGCCACTGGACAAAAAGTTTATGAAGTCCCTCAGGATTTGTCTAGCTTTGTAGTGTCATACTAGCTTTTACATATTTTTTTTCCATTCAAGTACCACCAGTGACTTAGCCTCTTTTTCATTGCAAGGTTATTGAAACCAGTGCTGTGAATCTAGTCTGTTATTTCACACATCTGAAAGAAAGGTGAAATAAAGTTTGAGGTCTCTGAGGGTATTTTTCCCATTAAACCTTTTCCCTGCGGAGGAAACTGTGTTTATGGGGAAAATGCATTTTAGCTTCTTAGACAGATTGAGTTTTCTTATTGCGTGCTAGAATCATATTTCAGCAACAACACACACATATGCACTTCTCCCATTCTCACTCTCAAAATGGCTCAATCCCATCTCAGCCCCCAGGGTCCAATTCTTTCATCTGCTCTTCTTTTCCCAGCACCCTGTTTAACACTAGAAAACTCCACAGCATAATGAATTCAGAAAATATTCACAACAAATGCTTGGAATGAAATATATTATCTCTGAAAAGCTTCTTAAAATGAAACATTAGACACATTTTAAATTCAGGAATATCAACCATGTGCAAATGATTAATTAAATGCACAGCTACAAGTTGCTGCCAGCACGTTGTTTTTATTATCTGAAGGTCAGATGGTGTAGAGCGATTTACAATACCGTTGCGCATCACCCAACGGTGTAACCACCGAATAAATACTTTTATAGTGTTTAGCAGATTATCCAGAACCACTTATGATTGAGCTGAGCAGGTCAAGGTTAATTGTCTCGCTCAAGGGCCCGACAATGATAGCTTGCCAGAGACTGTATTTGAACTTACAACCTGATTAGTAGTAAAGATCCTTAACCACAGAGCCACATTGAAGATGCTGCTTCATTTTTACTTTTCAGGTCTACATGTCAAGTGACGAGGCGTTCCACTAGTACAGTTATATTACAGCTTTGAGCAGCATTATAGTGCTATTTGCTTAGCTTTAATATTGGTTCTATGCATAAGCCATAGTTAACTACATGTAGCTAGCTAGAATAAGAGGATACAACATTCCATTTTCTGATTTTGAAACCAATGTCTATTAGCTGTGCAGGCACTCTTAAACTTTTCTGTTCCTATTCCTGTTCTTACTGTTGCTATAACTTTGTTGGACCACTGTTCTTGCCCCCACTGCTACTGTGACAAAAACTTTAGATAACTGGACCACCATTCCTGCCCCCAAATTTCTGCCCCTGTTTCCAAAAAGTTTTGAACAACTGTTTTAACCAATACAACTACTGTTCCATTCCCAAATGCCACATTAACTGGTGTCTGTGTAAAAATTGCATTTATTGAACAGCACAAAGCAACATAGTACACTAACAAAAACAAATGTACACCAACACAAACATACACTGTCATTTTTAAGCGTAATAGTGATAGACTACATGAAAACAAAATGATTAAAAAAAAGAAAAGGCTCCTCTTCAGTACACTTTCGTTTCGGCATTGCCGTAGAACCGATGGACACACACGTGCTTTCGCTTGTAAACACTCGGGGGTAGACTGGCAAGCCCACGCTTTCTTCTTCACACACACATACACAATACAAAGTAGATAGATTTAAGGAGAAGGGTGACTTATACAGAGAAACCTGGAATGGAACGGAATGGAACATAGTGGCAATTCTAATCACAATGCACTGTATTACTGTAATACATGTATTATGTTTGAGGTAGTAGAAAATCTCGGACGATTTTGAAATTCCCCTTGGACATTTTTTTAGGTCTCAAAAGTAGGACATGTCCGGGAAAAAGAGGATGTCTGGTCACCCTAACATTAACCAACTAAATAACTATTCTAACAATTGGATCACTATCCCTGTCCACAATGCTGCTCTAACTAAGTGGACCACTATTCCTGCTCCCACTGCTACTACAACATTCTGGACCACTCCTGCTCAAAATCTGGACCATTCCTGGCCAAACTGCCTTTTGAACCAGCCAAATGACTTGTTGCACTCTTTTGTTTTTTGAGATATGCACTGTAAATATTCAGAAGTGTTGAAAAAGATTCAAGAAGAACACAAAAACACAAATTATGTCCAAACGATGGGCATGGCGTGTTTCACTGGTCCAAACTGCTTTGTGCTTTAGTTTTACACTACATATCCTCCTCTATAAGGGGATAGTACATAAACATGCACAGTGGGGAAAATGTAATGTAACAATAAAACTAAAATGATCAATATGGGCAAGATTCTATCGGTTAAACATTCTGTTTCATTTTGATTAACTGCCCAGAGCATTGCCAGAACATTTCTCCTACATCTAATACTAAGATCCGGCTTGCCATCTGCTATCTTCCAGAGCTTTACTTGTTATTGTAACGATAATCAACGTTTTTGTTTATGGTCTGTGCTTTTGGTTTAATGTTTTGACTGAGCAGTGTGTTTTGTCTTGTTTTGCAAATGTGTTTGCTGTCCACACCAGAGACTTCTGTCTCCTTAAAGTAAAACACTGAGTTTTAAGGAGTCTCAGGAGAATACCGCCATTTGTACTAACAGATCTCTCACATGCATATCGGTACAGCGCGTCCAACAAGAAACAACCAGCTCTGTGCAGCAGAGTTATGATTTTTTTTTTTTTTTTTTTCTGTCTAGTAATCGTTAATTAAGGTGACTAGAGTTGCGGTGCAGTCTGAATCACGTCTCACCTCGTATCCAAGATACTTCATCATTTCAATATCGATCAGTTCAGAGATGAAGCCGAGGCTTATCGAAAAATGTAATACATTCTTGACAAGTATTGCACTGCTGTAAATATCTGCTGTATAAGAGATGGCCTGGGTTAGTGGTGCTGAGCCTCCAGCCGCGCTACAGAGAAAGGTCACCTGTCACTGCAGCTCATTACAGCAGAAACAGGGAGCACAGACACGTGCGCACGAGCGTACACCCACCCACATATATACCTGTTTCACTATCTTTGTGGGAACTTCACAATAACATAATGATTACCGTAGCTAATTATTGCTACACCTACACCTACCCATAAGCGTAACCTCAGTAGCCTGAAGCAAATCTTTTGACTGTTGTTTTTTTAGTCCCCACAGTCTAATATAAACATGTCCCATACACACACGCACATACAAGTTTGTCATTGTCGTGACTTTTCATCGACAAAAAAGCTAATTAATACAACACCTAAATCTAACCTCAAGAGCTGTAAGCGAATCTTTTGTCTGTTGTTTTTGTTCAAATGGAAAAAAAAGCTTTTTCGATTATGTAGATCAGCAAAATGTACCCGTATTGAGAAAATGTCATCTCTGCCTCTGCTTGTGGGGGCATTTAATCCTCATAATGATATATTAACTTGACCATACACACACACAAAGACACAGACACACATGCGATGCTGGTAGTTGAGTCATGTCAGAGCAGAAGAAGGTCAAGTTGTCCTCCCCGGAGTGGCTGCGTGTTAATTAATAACAATGCACTACAGAATTAGTGGTGTTTATGTGTAGCTTTTCAGAAGCTATAATTGTTTACGGGTGCTTGTTGTCTTTCGATTCGTGATTTCACTGTTTTGAAGTTCATTTGCACTCATTCGTTTAAAAGCACTGCTAAACTGGCACACAGATATAAATTAATGATCAAAGTGAGATCTGTAAACAACAAAGTATCACCCATTCAAATATTAGCCAAATTCTAATTTTGCAGTCAGTACTGTAAATGTAGACACATGTTCTAAAGAGAATTTATAAATGTGATAAGCGTATTTATTACAAACAACATGATATCAAACTGAACCATATGAAGCATCGGTTACACTTGGTCATTCTGAGTTTAGTGACGTATGCTTAGCAAGTGGTTAAGTAATTGCACACCGAACTATCTCTTGACTTTTTTTTTTAGGTTAGGTTTTCCAGATCTTGGCCCGACTTCATTAGTTAGGATTACCAGCTTGAAGGTTCCATGCTTCCATGTCCGATGAGCTGTGTGAAATAATGAGACAATTGATAATCTGATATAATCCTGGATTTTTATTTACAATGGATATTTAAATATATTTACAAGCACGGTGGCTCGGTGGGTAGCACTGCTGCCTCAAAGCAAGAAGGTCCTGGGTTCAATCTCAGTGTGGAGTGGTCTGGGTCCTTTCTGTGTGGAGTCTGATGAGTCCTCATGCATACGTGCGTGTATTAGGTTAATTGATTACTCTAAATTGGCATTGACTTGTGTTATTGTGTGTGTGTGTCTGTGTGTGTGTGTATATATATATATGATATATATATATATATATATATATATATATATATGTGACTAGTCTTGAGAAGAACTTGTGTATGCATATAACCCTGTGTCAGTCGCTGAGATGGCCACTGATGCCGATAGCAATGTTAAAGAAGCCAAATAAAAAAACAAACGAACCATGG
>JAVSBV010126369.1:0-18240 GCA_033117975.1 Parotocinclus spilosoma
AATTAAATGTGCACCTCAACTCTCCTGTTTCCACCAGAACTGTCCGTCTGGATCCACAGGGTTAATAAACACGGCCGGGCTGCTATAACCAAACCTTTGTCTAAAACCAGGTGTTTCAGGTTTATTGTCCAACTCCTGTAGCTGTTGGCTATCCGAAATTGTGTTCCCTATCCGTGGCAAATTTTTTGCGAAATCTTTGATCGTTATCTGAATTGTTCGCTATCAAAGGCGTTCGCTAACCGAGGTTCCATTGTACGGCATGGTGGAGGGTAATAATCGGTTTTACAAGAGTTCGAGGTAAGCACCAGAACGACAAGTGTGCACAATAGGATGCAGGCAAAAGTGAGCCAGAGCAAAAAGAAGCATCATACGTGAGTGTTCAAAGCAAGGATTAATGCGAGCGTCAAAGCACACCAGCACCTCCAAACGAGAAGTTTCAAACGAGTACCAAAGCGGCCATCAAAGTGAGTCTTCAAAGCGACTCTTCAAATAGTTTTAAACAAACCCGAAGCACAAAGCACCACACTAAATAACTCCCACATGCAGGCTTCAAACCTGTGACAGCAGCAACCTCTGACATGCTCAGGCTCACGTCATGTGCCTACACACAAAAAGAGACAAAAATACAATAATTCAGGTGGTGTTAGGGTAGATTCGTCTTATGCTTTAAGATAATTAAGAGCCTAAATACTTATACTGTAAAGCAGAGGTGAATAATCTTTTTAAATCATATTAAAGTAGCTGAGAAATCTGAGATTTCTAGAAAGCCAATAACCTTGAAGTTTTAGGCCAACAATCAGGTTATTATGTGACAACTTTTGGAAGGAGAATCAGATCAGTCATTGGTGTATGTCTTACAACATCTTTTCATTTAGACCTTATTCTTCTGCACTGATGAATTGGTTATTAAAGGGATTGGTGGATGATGGATGGTAAAAGCTCTTAATAAATGAATATGAAACGGGTCCATGCGCTGCATACCTGCCACTCATGCATCACTGATAGGGTTGAAATCAATATTGTGTTTGTTTGGACCTGGGTGTTAGATCTGTCTTTTACACCTCAGTATTGGCTTAGCTGATTTGAGACAATATTGTAAAAAGTCAAGCCAGATTTACAACAGAATATTGTCTAGACACACCGCCCTAATTGAACAGGCCTGGGGCGACAGTGGAAACGGAAACATCTAAATGTTGTAAAAAGTCCTTGGAGTATTCAAAAGCCCCTTGGGAGGACCTAACTTCGTTGGGCGGCCTAGCTGATATATGTAAGAATGAGGGTCTGGGTCCTCCCAAGGTTTCTTCCTTTTACTTTCAGGGAGTTTTTCCTTTCCACTGTCGCCCGAGGCATGCTCTACTTAGGATTGGCCTTTTAAGATCATATAAGATTGTAAAGCTGCTTTGAGACAATGCTACGTTGTAAAAAAGCGCTATATAAATAAAATTGAATTGAATTGAATATTACATATTATATAAATATAATACTATAAAGAATACAGAACCTTACTGCACTTTATGAACAAATGCTTGACAAGCCTGGCGAAACCTGGCACCTCTGATCACTAATATAGTTCTAAATCAGGATTGTGTGTGTTTGTGAGGGAACAAGATAAGAAAGCAAGATGTGAGGTGTGTGCATTGCGTAACCATATTCCTGCTGTTCACCCTTACTGTCTGAACAAAAGAGAACAGTGTATATCCTAAAGCTTGTCAGTCCAACAGCAAGCCAAATACTTATCATTTTCTGTCTGCGCAGGCGTGTTCATTTGATCATAGGCATATATCTTCTCCCCTATGGAGCTCTTAGTCACTCCTCATCATGTCAGCACGCAAAAGCCAACACCAGCTCACACATCACACCTCCGAAATAATAGGAACCAACCGTCATCTAAGACAGTCTTAGACGTCCTACCTGCATACTCCAGAGAGGTGGGAAGAGAGAATCAGAAAGCATGCCTAGAGAGCATTCTCCTGGTATCTGTCTTATGCATTTGACTTTACTTTTGGTACAGCGTGGATCTTATGGTTGAGCCCTGCTGGAACATTTCTTCTTCCCAGTGAGTGTGACTTGTCAAAGTTCACATTTAAAGCAGCCAAGTTTGCAGTCGTGCTTGAAGCCTCTCTGTTTCTGAGTCGGTCTCTTGCTGTTTCTGAGCTACAGATATGAAAAGCATGCTGCTGAGCCTGGCATATGTTCAGTATAACACAGCGTGTGCCATTGTCAGACTGTCCTTAATGGAGGGGAGTGGTGAAATGTACTGTATTGTAAATCATATAGCAAGACAGAGGAATGCATTAACACTCTACTGATATGGTTATATTAGAGACCCTAAAGTAGTATTTTGTTCAAAGACAAAATGAAATCAAGGGGAAGACAGTAACGACAAAAGCATTTATTGTACAATACTAGGAACATGGGTGCCGATAAAATGGTTAGAACTGTCATTGCTCTGAGATCTCCAGTTCTATCCTGACTCTGGGTTTTGGGTTCAAACAGGTTTTATTTGGGTACTCCGGTTTCCTCCAACATACCAAACACGTGTTAGGTTAAATGGTGTTTCCAAATTGCCCTTTAGTGTGTGAGTACTTGTGCCCTGTCTAGGGCTGTTCCCGTTCCAGTGTTAGGCACCGGCTCTCTCGTGACCCTGACTAGGATATGCAAATATGATAATGATAACAGGAACACAAAGTCATGGGGTGCTCTGTAACCTATTTTGGAATTCACGGGGCGCAGATAAAAGTGCTACCTGGATCGGCTGGCACCACGTAAACAAATTCCACAATGAAATCCCAGTCAAGTTTTCATAAATTCCTCTAAAACTTAGGGGACAACATGTGTGTATTTATGACTATGGAAAGATTTGGGGAAAGAATTGTGGTGCCATGCAAGTGCAAAACCCTATGTTGGGCAAATTTGAGGGCGGCATCTAATATGGCCTTCTCTAAAAAGATGGACATGACGGAGCACTTATGTGGAGAAAGACCTTTACAAATGTAAGTACATCACATTAAGTGCTTAAAAATGAACAATCACTAGGATGGGCTTTGATTGTGAGTTACAGAAGTCAGTGCGTTGGACTGGCACCATGCCAGGTGTCTACCCCTGCCTGAACCAACTGAAGTCCTGTAACGCCAGCGGTCAGGGTAAAACGGCAAGGATAAAACAGGATGCTTTGCATTTTGCTTATAATGCAGGTATGAAAATGAATGACTTGCAACTTAAGACTTTCCTTCCTTTCTAGAGAATAATTATCAAATGATGTTTACTTGTTACTGAACAATCACTGGACCTGCACTGATTAAATAAGAAATTAATTAAACAGACCAGCAAGTCAGAACTGATATTTCAAGTGAACAATCTTGATTTGTTCAAAACTGGTTTTGCAAATTGTCTGTGTAAGAAGGTGAGCAGAATTCCCAAAACTCTGGCGCTGTCTTTTAAAATTTCATATATGCTTTATACCAAGAACCTGCTGGCAAAGAGTGTTGTTCAATTAACAAATTATTAATTTTACTTCATGACCAAAAAATCCACCCAGGTAAAAATTTGGATTCTGTCCACAACGAGGCATAAAAGTGCTTCCCCTGCTGCCCAATGAAAAAGCTTTTAGAGGCTACTTTTGGGTAGTTCAGCTCTTGGTGAGAGATTGAAAGTTGAGATTTAGTGTTTTGCCCCTTTGATTGACTTTGAGATGGGTCACATGATTGGACTCAGAGAATCACTATGGTTGTTTCAACACACTGCTCACTATCAAGGCCATTCTGACCTAGTTGTTAGGAGATGTTGGGACAGTGGTTCTGTGGGGGCATGCACACACAGGGGGAACAGGCTCTGGACAGCTCAGGCAGATCAAGTCAAGAAGATTGTTTGATCCACCGGCAAACACTAGCAGCCACCACAGTTTCATCATCCACCATCTAGACACCTTCCACAGTACCTTCTGTACGCAGCACTGTGTCTGACAGGACAACCTACATGTGCCTAGCAGAAGGAAATTTGTTGTGAATTTGGGGCCCGTTGTGTGCCATTGACAGCCAGCCACCACCTTGCAGAGACGTCGTGAATGAGAAACCTGGACAGCTATGGACTGGAACCTTAACATCTTTGGTGACGACTCTAGTTATTGTTTGGGAACCGACAGCTGGGTTTGAATTTGGAGGCCTTGTGGTGTGCTTGAAACCTGCTTTTGCTGTAGAGTTCCTCACTGCCTCAGCTGCCAGATTAACGATTCGGTGAGCCAGATCCGATTCCGGTTCCGGTTGAGAGTACGCTTTGCATGATTCCTTCACAGCCGCTTTGCTCTGCACTTTCCTGCTGTTAGCGTTTAGCTTTAGCCGGCTTTAGCGGTCAGGCTGTGTTACAGTTATCTTGCCTTCCATGAGGTAAGTGAATTTCTTTCTATTTATCTTGTGGTTCACTGACAGCTATCAGTAGCAACAAGTGTCACTACTTGACGGTCTGGTCTGTGCCTGTAGGCTAACGCGGTTCCGTTCCTGCTCCTGTATCTGCTTGTGATTGCTATCTAAGGCTTGTTACATGTGGAGCTGCATGTAGCAATGACTTTTACTGTCCATTCCCTACTTTTTTCTCCTGCACAACATAGCTCCGATAATGACTTGTGTCTCAGGCCATAACACCGACCTGTGCCAACGACTTATCTACTCCGCCGCTGATCTTTGTTTGCTTCGTTCACTCGTCACCTGGACTCGCCCACTTATCAGCTGTGCCATTCTGCTGGGATTGCAAAAAGACCTCAATACATACATTGTGGTGGAAGGCTTCAATCCACTTTCTGTTTCCCCGGTGACTTCTTCATCTGCTGACAACTCTCCTGATGTAGGTATGACAGCCACTGGATCCAGGCATAGATTTCCTCGTGGAAAAGATCACAGTGTTCTGTGTGAGATACATTATGCGGAAGCTCCACAACTCGCTCACCAACCTTCACTCCAGCCTCCAAGCCTCTGCCTATTTTCGGACAACAATCTGCTCTCTTATGGACAAAACTACAGTTCTCAGGGATGGCATTAATTAAAAGTCTGGTGAAGTCATCCATTTGAATATTGCTACCCCTCCTGGATTTAAACTTTTTACAACACCTCACAAGTTTTGGTCGAGGTGGAGGCTTAGCTGCTCTGCGTACCCCCACTGTTAATTTAATTCATTCTTACATTACACGGGGCAACTCTGGGCACAAGGGCAGGAACAACCCTAGATGGGACGCCAATCCACACACACACAGTCATGCACAAAGTCACACACTAAGGGTCACTTGAAACACCAATTAACCTAACACACATGTCTTTGGACTGTGGGAGGAAACCAGAGTACCTGAAGTAAACTCATGCAGACATGGGAAGGACATGCAGACTTTACAGACTTCCCAGGCTGCTCCACTCTGGGATTGATCCCAGGACCTTCTTGCTGTGAGGCAGTGGTGCTACCCACCGAGCCCCCTTGCTGCCCCTGCTGTTAATTTATCTGTTTGTAATGTTCAGAATTTCCTCTTTTGAATACCTGGCTCTGAGAATTACTGGCTCATGGCCCAGTTACCATACTCATGCATACAGTAAGGGCTCAGTTTTTTTGATCTGAGCTCAGAGAAGTGCACTCTATCGCTAATTGTTCAGGGATCTCAATATTGCCGTTGACTCTTTCTTGTCACTGTTAAATTGCTTTGACTTAACTCAACATGTTGACTTCCCAATTCAGCATGGCCATACTCTTGATGTTATCTGTTCTACCCCCGGGATTGTCAGTAATATCTCTGGGCACTCTACCGACTTATCTGATCACGTCTTCATTTCTTCCTGTGCTACATTACATATTTTCAAGCCCCGCACCAGTACACTACACTTATACCGAAAGGTCTCTGCCATTGATCCTTCCTTTTTATCTCAGATTGTTTAATTTTATCCATATTTGCTCGTTTTATTCTCTTGATGAGGCAACAATGTTTTTAACGCAACCTTGGCAAAACTTCTGGACACCCTGGCACTGATGAAGACTCGGCTTGTGCCTTCCTTCCATTCGTCCACCTGATTTACCCCTGAGTTGCATGCATTGAAAAGGAGCAAAAATCTCGCCTTTAGGTTCATTTCCTCGCATTCCAGGACGACGTGTCGGGATATAAAGTACCCTTAACTATAGGACGCTTCTCGTACTACTCTGAGGTATTTAATGGACATAATCCCAAACTTGTCTATAACCAATATATTCGGTTGTTCCCTCCCCTGGTTTGTGTGAGACCTTCCTCGTGTTTTTCGGTGACAAGGTGTCAACTATTTCCCGGGGGTTACAGGGGTGCTCCTGCATTCGCTCCTCTGTATCTCACGCTGTGTTGAGCTCCAAGCTTTTAACTTCCTTTCTACCTGTTAACTCTGTTGCTGCTGTCTCAAAAATAATAACAAAGTCAAAGTCTACTACATCTATTCTAGATCCAATTCTTACTTTCCGTCTTTGGTCTTCTGTGGCTTCTAGAGCTGCCCTTATCTGTCACTTTGTCAATTTGTCACTTTCTGCTGGTTACATTCCTTCATTGTGGAAACTAGCAGCAGTCTCTTTCATTATTAAAAGCCTGATCTTGTTAGCACTGATCTTGGTCATTTCAGACCTGTTTCAAACCTTCCGTTTATCTCCAGGGTTGTAGAAAGAGTCATGGCCTTATAACAGCTCGATTTCTTAAATTCCAATCACCTGCTTGATGACTTTTAATCTGGCTTCCGTCCGCTTTATAGTGCTGAATGCGTTTTAAATGATCTCTTTTTGTCTCCTGACTGGGCCCTGATCTTTATGCTGCTGCTTCTCGATCTCACCGCTGCTTTCGGCACAATAAATCACAATATTCTTTTGTCCACATGATCCAATATTGGTCTTTCTGGCCTGGTATTCACATGGTTCACATCATACTTCACGGACAGGCACCATTCCGAACAACTGGGGCACCACATCTCTAAGACTGTGTCTTTAAATCAGGGTGTGCCTTAAGGCTTAGTCCTCGGACCATTACTATTTATTGTATACATCGGCCTCCTGGGTAAAATCTTTCACAACTATGCATTGGAATTCCACTCTTATGCTGATGATAAATAGGCCTCGGGCCCTCGGATGCTTTTCCTCCTATTTTTCTTACAAGATGTCTTCACAATCTTAACTTATGGCTGCTATCTTCAAGCTAACACAGATAAAACTACTCTGCCACGTCACTAAAGCTGCTCTGTCCTCTTTCTCTTCTCCAGTTTTTAAAGTTTGGAGACACTTTTTTCCTGCTGTCTCCTTTTAGCCCTACATTCACTCTATTACAAAGTCTGCTTAGTTCCATTTACATAACATTTCTCGTCTCTGTCCTAAGCTCTCACCTCAGACAGCAGAGGGTTTGGTTCAGGTTTTTGTTACATCTCTGCTTCCTTTATGGCCTTCCAACCAACACTGTCTGTCCGTTACAACAAAATGCTGTCCCTTATAGCCTATATCCGATTTATCTCTTACACCTGCTGTCCCCGTACACTCCCTTGCTTCCCCAGGTGTCGGGGGGAGTGGGGTAGATCATTTAGTCTGGAAACCTAGATATGATCTATAGATATGGAAATGTGTACCGTCTTATATGCACTCTATTTGTTTCTTCTATTACACTTGTTTAAATAGCCTTTTCTTCACCTTATGATTTTTTTAATTAAATGATTGTAAAGCATAATTGGTACTTTAAAAGGCACCATATAAATGGAATGTATTATTATTATTATTATTATTATTATTATTATTATTATTATTATTATTGTATACAACAGATCACCTCTAGTATGAGAGACACTGCTCAGTGATATATGCCAGACATCCTTTGTTCAGCAGGATAATGCTCACCCAAGCATCAAAGATTTACAAGAAATGTCTCCACCAAATTACAACTCTTGGCCATATTTATTACCAATCAAGCACTAATGGAACAAGATTGTGGGATCTATCTGTTTGCCTCCAATGCCCCACTGTATCTCATGTTGTATCCAGGCTAGATGCAGCTTAACAGGGTATTAGAGCCTTTTTTCAACTGTACGGATTTATTGTATCCGTTCACTGTAATATTGTAATCACTTACATATATAATCATTACATTCAACATATGAAGTTTCCAACAGCTCCTTTTTGATACGTTTTTCTGTCTGGCAGTAAGTGTAAAAAAGGGTGTCTATATACTTTTGGCCCTATAGACAAAGAGACAGAGCATGGCTCTAGCAAGAACCTATTTTTCTAAAGATTTTCCATTGGAGAATCACATATGTGCAGAGGACTGAGCAATGACTTAAACATTTACATCTCATGAGAAATATAACAGCTACGAAAATACAACCAGTGTGTATATTCACACTAGGACTTCTACTGTGGATCTCCAATGGGACCCTAAGTGTTATAAAGAGGTGGGGAAAAATCTGCTGCACAAGATGTTCTTAAACATTGCAATCAGTGACCTAAGAATAGTGTGAAATCTTGTGGGATGTTGGTAGTGTACTGCTTATGGCTTGATGTTTTCCAAGCTGAATGGTCAAAGGAAATTACATGGAAAGAGGGAGAGAGGAAGCCTGGTAAATTTGTCAGGTCACCAATAAAATATAATTACATTTAAAGTAGCGCTCGTTCACATGTGGTCAGGCTCTGGTAACTGGCTGAGCAAGGGTGTGATAAACACGTTAATGGTTTGTATTTCTAAAAGCAAGTGTCCCCGCGATAGTTACGTATAAACGCGCGAGTAGAAATGACACATGACAGCTGTCAGATCTCAAGGACAGGAGTTCCTGATGCTGAACAGAGCATTGTTTCATCAGGCCATCTTTTATATTTTATAGGCAATTCATCAAAGCAGACGCAGAAGACACATATAATGAGGGCAGTTTGGAAGACAGATTTTATTGCCGTTCCTAAATCTGGATGACTCGAGCTACTGAATAAGTTGTCAGTTGTAGATTTGGACATATAAAGACTTTTGAGGGACTTGTATCCTCCTGGCATCCATCCATCATTTTTTAAAATTAATCAGACCCTTAGCAGGAAGAAACAATCCCATTTTCCCATCCTCTGTTTTGTTCTTCTGGGTCAGATGGTTTCTTGACACTTTGTTCGATGCTGATCACTTGAGAATCCTCTCACAATTGCCAATGATCATTGTGTCACTGATTCTGTACTAACAGCTGGTAAAAACCTTTATCTGTAGATGTTTAGAACAAAAATGAATGATTATTTAGCAAAACGGATATGTACAGTACTGTGCAAAAGTCTTAGGCCACCAGATTTATTGTGTTAGCCATCTTATAATGACCATACACAACATACAGTCACCGTCATCATGATCTTCATTCTAATATTTGTGAGAGTTAGAACATCCTAGCCTGTTCCCTTTCTAAAAAAGTCGTTTCTGGGCTCCCACCCTTCCCAAAAGACCTTTCCTGATCAAGCTTTTTTAGACTAAAAAAGGGTGAACTTGGCATCCCAATGAAGCTGCCTATGTGTGACACTAAATATACTGCTCCCAAAAATGGGAGGATACTTCAAAATAAAATATCCCCTATTTTTGTGAGCAGTGTACTTGCCACTGTAGCCTATAGAAGCTAGTTGTTTCTGTTTCTTTAATATAGCATAAAAAGTGTCCATTGCTTACTGGTTGTAGTCTAAAAAAGAGGCTAAGGAATAGTTATAGGTGGTCAATATACCCTGCTGAAACAGTGCTAGATGTAATCTTATAGTGGTCTGAGACTTTTGCACAGTTCTCTATGTCCATCAAATTCGGAATCAAATTCATTTTTTCTGGTTTTATTTAGCTATGAGCTCATTTTCTGAAATCATTATTAGCACTGGAATTGTATATAACTCAACATCAGACTGTAAGCACTGTTCAGAAAGTTCCTTAGCAACAGTCTCATCCATCCGTTAATCCACACGGGGACGCGGGCCAGTCGGTCACCATCCAGGTGCAAGGGCAAGAACAACCCTAAATGGTGTTCCAAACCATCACAGGGCACACACACATACAGTCACCCACTAAGGGCCGCTTAAGAGACACCAATTAACCTAACGCACATGTCTTTGGACTGTGAAAGGAAACCGGAGTACCCAGAGTAAACCCATGCAGAAAAGGAAATGACATGCAGACTCCACCCAAAAAAGGGACCATGCCGCTCCACTACGGAATTGAACCCAGGACCTTCTTGCTGTGAGGCAGTGGTGCTACCCACCAAGCCACCAGGGCCGCCCCCTAACAACACTTAAATGGCTATTTTTAATCATAGAGTATCTGCCTACGAATCCACTGTGCTGCTAGTCTATTAGTGTAAACCTAAAGCAAATATTTTACCTGCGTACCAACGTGTAAAAGAGTTCTACACAATTCTCCTCAAACCTGAGCAGCACTGTGCAATGGGCCACTCAGACCTTGGTCTGCACATTTCTGTCTAGACTTTATTGTCTGGACTCGTGCAATCATTCTAACGTGCCTTTGTAAACCACTTTACTTTTTGAGAAGGACAGAAATCAGAAGCAGGTACAATCAGCGTTACTAAGAGACATGGCATTGATTTGACACCCAGGATCGCGTGCTTCAGGCTACACAAGAGCTCTCCATGAGATTGTGCCCCACTCGTTCTTTGCTAGCTGATGAGTGTTCATTTGCTGTGAATGCTAAAACAGCTCTCTCACAGAATGCACTTTTAGCTCTTTGTGCCCCTGACTGTTTAGAACCTGTACGTTTAATTCATGTAGCAATAAAAGAAAAGTTTTTGCATTTCAAAGGGTATGTTTGGTAATCCTCGGTCAGAGTCGCGGGACAGGGCGTAAGGGGAGAACAACCCTACTGGGGACGCCAATCCAACGAAGGGGACACGGCCTGAAATGTGAATATGAACGTATGAATTATTCAATGATGTTTACTTGTTAGTGAACAAACACTCTTCCTGTACTGATTAAATTAGAAATTAATTAAACAGACCAGCAAGTCGGAACTGATATTCCAAGTGTACGATCATGATTTGGTAAAGAAATGCTGTGTAAAGTGTCTGTGTCAGAAGGTGTGGAGAAAAAGTGGGATAATCATCAAATGTATTCACGGAATTTTACGGAAAAATAACATCGCCTTCTTGAGGCTGCATTACTTCATTTAGTAACTGGAGAACAGTGTTTTAACTGATATGGCCACGTTAAAGGAATTAAATTTTGAGTTCCCTTTATTTTAGCAGCTTGGAAAAATGGCGTCCAATAAGCAATGGATTGCACAGTGTTCTTCTCGACAAAATCTGGAAACAAAATTAGAACTCGATAGGGAAATGGTTTCTGACTGGAAAAGGCTACATACTCCTAGTAAAAAGGCTTAGCATTTAAATTCAAATAGCTGCCACTATTGGGTTAGTATTCATTTATTCTGGATAAGTGCCAAATGCTCTGAATATACATAAAAAAGACCTTTGTAGCGACTGAATGTAACATGGTAAAAACATGTCTTTAACATGTCAATAATTATTTTTTCATTTGTATACGTGCATTCAGAGTTGTGAGGAACCAGGACATTAAATATGAGGTTATATTTTATCAATTTAGATTCTATTTCTGTTTCTGTTTATTCCTGTTTTTCATCTTTTTCTCCATTTACATCTATTAAGCTTAACCTGACTTAATGTCCTAAAATGGTGAGTTAGGAACACCATTATCTCAATTATTACTGGTGATATGTTATCTTTACAGCTGAAATGATAAACATGGTTCAAAGGGTGTGTAATGAATGTAATTATTTTTATGTTAAGCTTTTTACTTCCCATAAATGAGAAGGAAAAGCTTACCTTAAAATGAGTACTTCCCTTTTGGATCTCAGGTTCATCATTTGGGCAATAGATTACTTAAGACCAGTACCAATAAAAGCTTTGTTTGTCTTTTTCATATACAATAACGAGATATTTAACAATACTAATTATATGATCTGTGCGTACATGCTTGGATACTCGCTGGACAAAAAATGTTCACATTGAGTCTATTAGGGGGTAGTAATTAAGTCGTGCATGGGGTGTCCCACCAGGATGATCAAGCTGTAAAAATCTGCTGAGTGTGCTATGGTAATTAAAGATTGAGAAGAGGTGGTACAGTGCAGTGAATGTCTCATTCAATGTGTGAAAGAAGGGTCGCAAAGCAGATAATAAAAATTAATAATTGGTTTGATTAATTTGATCAAAGCTTGTGGTCATACAGGTCTGGCGAAAAGAGAATTATGTCAGAAAGATTTATCATTTAGGTGTTTCAGACAGAGGCAACTCGTTTTTTGTTTAATGAGTATATGTGCAGTGGGGGCAAAAGGTCCGGGACCACTAGTGAAAATGCTTGTCGGAATCTTTTGATGAACAATTACTCGAAGACCTAAAATGAGCAAGGTGTGCTGACTGTGAATTCAACAGAACGCCAATTTTAGTTTTCATTTGTTTACATATGTACAGAAAAATGTACATTTGATATCGCTGTTCAGTGGTTGCGGTATTGAACTGTGGACCAGGGTTCAAATAGTGCCTCTACCAACCCACAATTGCTTGAGTTGATTGTATCAGCTTTAAGTGGCTCTGGATAATGGTGTTTACCAAATGCTGTAAATGTAATGGCTGGAATAAAGTTAATGGATCTGTTGGTGACACTGCTGTTGTCCAGTTGATGTTCAGGCATCATCAGTGTCTACTTACTTACTGTATAGGCAAACCTAGGGTTATTACTTACATACTATTGGTTCTAAAGAAGGACAATGACTTCAATCTCCCAACTTAAACAATTTTGAGGTAAGGGTCTTTCTCAAGGACCCAACAGTAGCAGCTTGGCATGTGAGATTTGAACCCTGGACTTTCTGGTCCATAGATCCACAGTTAAACAGTCACGCTCTGTTTTGTTTATTTACACCAGAGGCTTAGTAAATCTCAGTAAACTTCAAAATCATGTCTATTAAAGTGAATGTTGATACAGATTTTCAACGACGTGCCATTGATATTCATTTCTCCTTGAAGAGGTAAACAGTCTTTTATTCAGTCCGAATTTTCTCTGCTGGACCGATTTTCTGACACTCTTTGGAGCTGTCAAAGTGTTTTCCATGATAAGTGGCTTTCTGTTCATTAATACTATGCTCTGTCTCACACAAACACTGAATCCTTCATCCTTGCACACTATACCTTCCATTCCTCTGCAAACACTCATTAGCCAGAGCGGATAAAGCAGTCGTGTCAAGACGAGCTCTGAAAGTCTTCACTGAAAGCATTAGAACAATCCTGAAAAGTCCGCTGCTTCTATATGGCACTTTATTCTCCGATCCTTCTTTGAGTCCCAGAGACAGTCTGGCATTAACGAGAATGTTGTTTACAGCTCGTGTTTCTTCTACAACCAAGGCGAATTAGAGGACAAATATAGAACATCTTTAGAGGCTGAAACTGACATGCCATAGCTGCACACTTTTGGGTCTTCTTGATTTTTTTAAGGTTTATCTCTTTTGTACATCATGATATATCAGGATTTTTTTTATATATATATATATATATACACTGTATATATATATATATATATATATATATATATATATTGTATGTTGTGCAGTGATAAAGTTGTATGTTTGTGTTTTGAGAATTCACTGTGATTCAACTGGGAGCAAAAGCCTTACCCCAGAGATTAGACTGTATCTTTTGAGATGATATCACTTGTGTTCTGCACTGGATGTTGGCATCTACCAAATGTTGTACATGTACATGTGACATAACAAAGAGCAATAACATGTCCCCTAAAATGACCAGAGTTTGGTATCCAACTTGTAATCATATAACCAAAACCAGTGGTTTCCAAACATTTTTTGCAACTTACACTTACAATTGCAGCATTTAGTAGATGCTCTTATACAGAACTGATACAGTCTTACAGTCCAAGCAATTGTAGGTTAAGGGCTTTACTACTGGTCCATAGTCCAATGTCTTATCCACTAGGCTACCACAGTTCTCCAAAATGGGAGACAAGTGTAATCCTGGTGTTTACATTTACATTATTTAGCAGAAGCCCTTATCCAGAGCTACTTACAATTTATACAGTCTTACAATCCAAGCAATTATGGGTTAAGGGCCTTGCTCAGGGACCCAACTGGGATAGTGTGGTAGATTTGGGGTTTGAACTCTGAACTTTCTGGTCCATAGCCCAGTACCCTAACCGCTAGGCTATCACAGTCCCAATGACCCTCTTTTGTAGACCAATATAATTTAAGTCCCACTTCCTCCTCCCACACCCATGTACAGATCTTTAACTGTACGTCGGCTTTCTAAATGTTGTATTTCCCAAAAACCTGGAAATGATTTATCGAGCAAAACAAAAGAAAGTGACAAATCACCTTTGCAGTAGAAAGTCACATGCATTATGTAGCTCAATATGTTTTCTTAAAATATCCTCTCTACAAAAAAATGGTTTTAAAACATAACGAGCCCCCTGAGAGAGAAAAAAACCCGAACGTCTGCTCTTGCAAAAGCTACACCTTTAATCCCAACACCTTTAATTAAAAGCTTTAATTAAAAGCAGTGCTCAATCATGCTTCATTCATTTGCCTCGCTGTCCACCGCGATTGCTCCGCACCCCCCACTTGGGAACCACTGGCCTTAACAATAACCGCACATCAGCAGTGTTACATCACAAATACATTAACTTTGGCAAAAATGTTTTTAAAGGTTCTAAGTACAGTAAATAAATGATGTTTCATGGCATTAGTATTTTTGTTATAATTAACCTAACCTTAGTTTTTATTGTTGCTGTTCCGATATTTTCTCTTCAACACCTTTCCATTCAAAATGCTATAAAGATGTAACTGGAAGGACTGTAGCCAGCCAACATTTGGTGTATAAACAATATACAATGTTTACATAGAATAGAATAGAATAGAATAGAATAGAATAGAATAGAAAGCCTTTATTGTCATTATACGCAGCATACACAGTATACCTGGTACCACGAGATTGGAAGCTGCTACTAAGAAACGTGCACACAGCGCAATATGTAAACAGTGAAGTTAGATATAAAAGTTGTGCAAAAATGCTTCTATGAAATTATGGCATTTAGAAGACACCCTTATCCAGAGCGACTTACAATTCATAAATGTCTTTCAATCCAAGCATTATTGTTATATGTCTAGGGCCTTGCTCAGGGACCCAACTGTGGTAACTTGGCAGAGGTGGGATTTGAACCCTGGACCTTCTGGTCCATAGTTCAATACTGTAACCACTAGGCCACCACAGTGCTATGGACAAAAAAATTAAAAAAATAGATGCTGTTCTGAGCTGTCATGGCAGTACCTGTGGTACGAATAAAATGATATGTACTGCACTAAAATTATAACTGAACATTACAATGCAGAAACACAGAAGAGTAGTGAAGTCAAACCAGCACCACTAGCACCATTTTTTTGTTATTTATTTGGTTCATCTAGTTGAGGAGATTGTGAAAGTTGTCTTGGGAAGGTTGTGTTCGAAACGGCCTGGCTGTGAGCCTTGGTTAAACATTCAGAGCAAGGCTTGTAATCTTTAGCGGCTCAGCTCTGAGTTTTGATTGGATTCAGACTTATTGTAAGCTGCTTTCAATAAACTTTTAGTGATTAAATTGAAATGAAAGCAATGTTCTGCTGCAGAGCGTTAGATAAATGTTAAACATTTTAAGGGCTTATTTTCGAGATTCAAAGGATCACTTTGCCCCTGGGCTATTCCTGGCAAATTTAAAATATTACATTTTTCCACTATAAAGATCAAGTATTGCAAGAAGAGCGAAGAAACCTTCAGAGGCTCGATGGGAGAGGCAACCATATGTTCTCTGTGTCTGATTTTCTGATTGCTCGCTGCTTTCTTTTTCATCTGATCCTCATCTGGCATTTGAAATTTGCCCAGCGTCCAGTGACATTCAAATATTAAATTGTCTAACAGTATATCTTACCAGATATTGTTTGTCACTCTGGGGGCAGATATGAAAGACGTAGAACAGAAATATTTCTCTATATACGGCCAAGAAGAGTATTATTTGCTTTGTGTAACACTCGTTACACTCGAGTCCATACGAAAAGGCATAGTATACTAAATGTGTTTAGTATAATATAAAATCATTTGGGGAAAATTATGGCTAATTGAATGATCTTGTCCTTAAAATCCATGTATAAATAAAATTGTGCATGTTGTGCTCTTAACTACTTCAAGACCAAAAAGATCAAGAAGTGCAGACTGTCATGGACGTCCCTTTACAGTCACCTGACCTAAACCCTGACCTAGCATTCCAGATCCAATCCAATCGTATAATGTACAACAGAATCTTATAAAGTACAGAATTAGAACGCCATTCGGACATTGAAAAGTCAATTTAAAAGAAATCGAAAAAAATTCAGACTTTGAACAAGGGAACCCTATATAAAACACTCAATTGTGCGATCTTCCACAGACCATGCATGTAATCCAGTCCAGATGGTGGCGATAATGCACTAGTATAGTATCACCATAAAGCCCAAAAGGAGAAGATTATCGGCATGTAATGTATAAAATGCACTGCGTGTGTGTGTGTGAGTGTGTGTGTGTGCGTGTGTGTGCGCGCGTGGGTACAAATAACAATACATGCCATTATGATATAATGTATAAATAACAATACATGACATTTATTGTTATCTCATCAATTGTATATAATTAATAATTATGGCATTATTATGGCAAATTACAATTGTTTATGGCCACAGTGACCGCATAAAAAAAAGCAGATCTTTATTCCCTGTTATTAGTTGTTTTAGACCTCGATTGTTAAAGTTAACAGACATCAATCGGGTACACACCTGTAGAACACTTTTATCTAGAGCCACTGATACATTTTTGAATAGCACAATCCATGCAGCTGAGGGTTAAAAGCCTTTCCCACGTACCCAGCATTGGCACCTTTGGCGATCTGATGACTTGAACCACAAGTCTTCTGGTCAATAGTCCAGTTTCCTCACCAGTGTGCCAACAATGTCCCTATTGATGTCATGAGTAAGCAAGCTGTTAAAGCAAGCCTTTAACAAGCACAGCTGGAAGAGAGGAAAACACGAATAAATTGTTTTTATTTTTGCAGAAGAAATGCAGTTTTCATAAAACCCAGAAAGATTAATGGTTGTTTTTACCGAGCGAACTTGACAGATTTGTGTCGAGTGTTTGTTAAGCACATAGCGCTATGTGCAAACCTTATTTTCCTCCCCTGCATGGCCTGGAAAGTCACATTATGCAGCTATAGTTTAGACAACAATGCTACATTTCTTTCTGCAGCTGCTCTTCTATGAATGCAGGTCGGACTGGTGTCAGATGGATTACTACCCCGCATGCATGCGTATGCCCACATATCTTTTTTATCAGACAGAACAGGTTCTAGGTATGGATTTAATCTCATGATAGATGGTGACAAACCGTGAGGGTGTGCAATGGCCCAGTTTCGCTGTGCAGAGTGTCAGAGTCACATGAGAACCAGAAAGAGAGCGAGGGAGCTGGGAAATGGTGATCTTTTGCTCCATGTTGACAGGGCTGTATCATGTAATTGCTGCAGATTTGTCAGTTGTACGTGTCGTGCTGTGAACCTAATGTTATAGCACACATCTCAGAGGTTTCTGGTGACTAGGGAACCCTCTTGCCCTAAACCAAGTTTTATAAAGAACTGAAAGTCCAGAGCACAGAACAGAGCTTGAACTCAACTCCATAAGACGCATTAAAAATGCACTAGAATGCCAAAAGTGAGCCAGGGCTTATTGTCTAACAGCAAACCTGACCAGACAGTCATGTTCCAAAATCTGGTGGAAAGCACCAAAAGAACAAAAGCAGTTGTATCAGCAAAGATGGGAAAAAGTCAATATAGTCGATTCCGGTTAATAGGATCACCGCTTAATGGGACCAGCCGCTTATTTGGACCACATTCTAAAGTACCAAATCAAATCCTATTAAACACGTGTAATGTTATTCCGCTTATTTGGACCAAAATTGCGCTTAATCGGACCAAAAACGTGTACAGTATGTCATATCCGTATGTAAAAATCCCTAGAAACTCTTCGTCTCTGGCATCACTACCCGGAAATTCTACCCTCTACTGCCACCTACAGGTCTTTGCCTAACCTTTCCATTTACTACAAAAAAAGGAAGCCACTTAGCCCCTGCTAAAGCGCGTCAGATCACACTGGATAAGTTCTTCAAACGTTGACTGGAATTTAGTAAGAACTTGTTTTTTACA
>JAVSBV010126380.1:0-18235 GCA_033117975.1 Parotocinclus spilosoma
ATGTTTGGTTTCACTGTACTCAGTATCTGCATTTTTAACTAGAAAATATAAACTGGAATGTCAGTGAGCATTCACACATCATTATAAAATAAAAGAACACACACATATTTTTTAAAAAAATATCTAAAGGTTTTCCCAGAGCCTTATATTTATTCTCTGCTTAATATCGTCTATTTTTTATTTCTTATTATTGATTTTTTTATCAAATGAAATACATTATTTTGATATTTTTTTCTCTTTTATTACATCATCTAATTTATTTCATTATATTTCATTCATTGTATCAAATTATTTTCGCTGTTTGTTATATTTTATTTTTATATGTAAACGTTTTTTGTTTTATTATATTATATATATATATTTATATTTGCTGGATTATATTCTAAATATATCGATTTATTGATTTTGTAACGATACTTCATTGATGTAATACACTTCCTATTTAATCCTTTTTTATTTTTATTTTTTAAATTATGTATTACATTTTTTGTTTTCCTATTGTTTGAATTTATTTAATTAATTTTATATCAAATGAAATAAATGATTTGGATACATTTTTCTATTTTGTTTATTATATTTTATTTTTATATGTAACACAGTTTTCTGTTTTATTATATATATATATTTTTTTCCATTTGATATATATATATATATAATAATTTTTTTATGTATTATATTCTAAATATATAGCTTCCTATTTAATCCTGTTTTATTTTTGTTTTTTAAATTATGTATCACATTTTTTGTTTTCTTATCATGTGTATTTATTTAATAGTTTAAATTTAAAAAAAAAACTTTGTCTGTTTTATTATATTATATATATATTTACATTTGCTGTATTATATTCTAAATATATCGAACAAAGCAAAACGAAAACTGAAAAAAATATTATTTCACTTGTTTTTTGAAGAAATATTTAAAGTGTCGATTTAAGTTTTTAAAACAACTGAGTGTAATATTTCTTATCAATAAATACATTTTTATAACTAAATGAATTAAGAATAGGAAAATAAAATGAGATAGCTCCTCAGTGCTTGAATTATGATCAAATCAAGCCCAAATAATTAGTCAAATAAATTGTTATTTTATTATATAAAAAAAAAAAATTACACAAAGTAAACAAAGAAAATCTACACCGATATAAAAAGACATTTAGAATTCAAATCTGTTGCTCCGTAATCATGTTTAAGTCCTAAAAATAAACGTCCACATAACCGACCGGACCCACAGCATCAGTCCCCCGGTAAAAGGGACCCGGGGGGCCGAGACTCACCGGACCAGACCGGCTTCTACTGTCACTCCCGGTCCAGTTCTGACACTCGCGTTCCCACTGTAGCTAGGGGGCGCCATTCCTCGTGCATTTCTGAACCTCTGGGTTGAGCTGTTACCCTATAATTCGGTATGAACGGGGGTCGGACCGTCCTCCTCATTCTCGTCCTGTACCTTCCCAGTTTTAGCCGCCCGTGGCCTGGTTTTGTCCCCATGCTTTGCTTTAGGGTCCTGCTGAGAGGCGTAACCCGGCGCCTCCTCATCCATGCTGGCCAGAAAGTCGTAAAACGGCACCGGAGGAGACCACGACCCGTCTGGGATCAGACCTGCACAAAGTAAGATCTCTTAAAAAAGGCTCTTAAATCTTACAAACGGAATCATTTCATAAATATTTCATTATAGATTAATTACGTTTGGAGCTAAACGATAAGAGCAGTGAAATTCTCTGATAGAAACATAAATAAAGAAATAATAAAGAAAAAGAAAAAAAAACACAGCACGTCATATATCATGTAATATAACCCATAAAAAATAACAAATAAAAATAAATAAAAATAAATAAATAAAAACAGCTGTGGATCATATAAATAAATGAATAATAAATTTTAAAAATCTCATTATTATCTAATATAAACATAAATAAATAAATACAAACATAAATAAATAAATAGAAATAAAAAAAATCTGATATAAACATAAATAAATGAATAATTAATAAATAAAAAAAAACAGCAGAGATGGATTATCTGAAATAAACTTAAATAAATAAAAACATAAATTAATCAATTAAAATAAAAACATCTGTGGATCATGTAATATAAACATTAATAAATAAAAAAATAAAAACATAAATAAATAAAAACAGATGTGGATCATCTCATATAAACATAAATAAATGAATAATAAATAAATAAAAAAAACAGCAGAGATGGATTATCTGAAATAAACATAAATAAATAAATAAAAACATACATTAATAAATTAAAATGAAAACAGCTGTGGATCATCTAATATAAACATTAATAAATAAAAATAAATAAATAAATAAAAACATAAATAAATAAAAATGAAAAACAGCTGTGGATCATCTGATAGAAACATAAATAAAATATATATATATATAGAAATAACTAAATAAAAAATAAAAAACAGCTGTTGCTCATCTAATATAAATGTAAATAAATAAATATATAAAAATACAGTTTAATTTACTTATTTATTGTTTACTTTATTTATTTATTTACCATTTTAAACGAATTTTATATCAAGTTTATATTAATATTCTTAGATTTATTTGAGCAGTTTTTTTAAACAAAAAAAAATCATGAAATAAACAACATTTCAGGAAGTAAAATAGAGAACAGAGAAATGAAAGTATGCTCTTAACCCTACGAGCTGGAAGGATTCTGGGAAATATCTGGCAACCATCAGACACAAATAAGGGATGTAGGTGACTGGGTCTCATAGGAAGCATAAGGAGTGAGACAGCGGGTCCGTTTAGTGGAACCGGGAACTCAAATGGAGCCCAGGGATTTTTAGGGAGGACAGAAACAAAATGGGTTTGGGCCGGCAGCCCGGCGACGTAGCTCCGCCCCCAGCGTGAGAAACAATAGCGATTGTGCTAGCTAACACACACGGGAACGCAGGGGAAGAGAGAGGAGCGTGAAATCCTTTCTCACGGGCGGGACTTTATACAAAGCTAAAGATTTAAACGTTTTATATTTACATTTATTCTGTCGCTCACCTGCAGGCTGCTCCTGCCCGCCCTCTATTGTCAGCATCCACGCCATGATGTTTTCAGCCAGCAGGGGGCGCTCGGGGGGGAAATGAAACACCAGGCCGTCAGAGCCGAGCCGCGAGAACACGAGGGTGGGGAGCGGAGGTACAAAGCCGAGGTACGACTCCAAAACGGACCGTCCGGAAGGAGTACGCCCCCTGCAGGAGAAAGACCTATCAATATTTATTTCTGAATTTATTTATTTATGATGTTTGTATTTGTTTATGTGCTTTTTAATTGTTTACTCATTTAAATAAATAAATAATTATTAGTTTGTTTATTATTTTTTTTATACACACCGAGCATTGTTTTTCATTATTTTTTATTAATTTATTTATTCACATTTTTTATTGATTATATCAGATTATCCGCTGCTGTTGTTTAGGGTTTTTTAAATGTATTTATTATTTATTTTTCATGAATGACTTCATAACATTGCTGTTTAAATGTATGTATTATTTTTGATTATTTTTTTCGGTTTATATCTGATATCGTAGGTGTTTTTATGTATTTTTTTATTATTTATTTATTCACATTTTTAAAATAAATTTGATCAGATTATCCGCTGCTGTTGTTTAGGGTTTTTTAAATGTATTTATTATTTATTTTTCAAGAATGACTTTATAACATTGCTGTTTAATTGTATTGTTTATTTATTATTTTTATATATTTTTTTTGTTTATATCAGATGATCCATAGCTGTTTTTATGTATTTTTTTTAATTATTTATTTATTCACATTATTTTTATTGATTCCATCAGATTATCGGCTGCTGTTGTTTACGGTTTTTTAAATGTATTTATTATTTATTTATGACTTTTTGTTTATAACATACATTGCTGTTCATATGCATTTTTTATTTATTATTTTTGATTATTTTTTTTGGTTTATATCTGATGATCCATAGCTGTTTTTATGTGTTTTTTTAATTATTTATTTATTGATGTCTTTTTTATTGTTTATATCAGACTGCTGGTTTTTTTTAATACTTCTTTTTTGTATTTATTAATGTATTTATCAACTGCTTACTTATATTAATTAATTAATGTATTATTTATGTATTTATATGTCCATTTACTTTTTTAATTGAAAAAAATATATATATAAATATATATATATATATATATATGTATATTAATTTAGCCAATAAATCCAGGTGAATGCGTTTACAGGTGTATCCAGCAGGGGAGCCACGTCCCGGAGCGTCTGCTCCCCTCGGTCCTCCTCAGTTCGTCCAGGGCCCGTAACGTCTCCGGACTTTCCTCTCCCCCGACGAACAGCAGCAGGAGGGGCCTCCCGAGCTCCAGGTACTCCGGTAAGTTCTGGACGCTCAGCTCGGGCTGCAAGAGAAGCGGCATCCGGGGGTGAGAGGGCGACCCCGGGTAATAAACCGCTCAATAAGACGAGGACTCAAACCCGTACAAACGTGTCGAGCGCCGCCCTTTTGATCTGTGCCACCATTTCCCGTGGTTCCCTCGGCAGCGGGCGAGCCTCTCGCCGGGCTCCAGGTCCACGGGCCACCAGGAGGGCAGGTAAAGAGACCGAATGCTCCTCCGCCCTGAAAGACCGGACAGAAAAGGAACGCTCGTATCCTCCTCCCTTAATTATTCGGATTCTACGGATTGGTTCTGACGTACCACTTCCGGGCCTCCCTGTGTGCAAACAGGCCCAGGACGGCTTCCCCTCTCAGAGCTCTGGAGGCCTCCCGAAAAACGCCTGCGTCTGTAAGGCAAAGGGAAACGGGACGTAAACAGGCCGGGGTAACAGCGCCCACGCCACAGAGCGTAAACACAACGCCTCGCCATAAACATCTGCCGGGGAAACGAGGGCACGCTACAGCGCAGCTGGCTCATCGAACCGAATCGCTGCAATGATTCAGCGAGTCGTTTGGCTCCCGGGTCGGCGTTTGAATCAGCGAATCACTTCGGCATCGTGTCGTCTCACTGCTCTGTCCTCAAAAGAATCAGTGAATCACTGAATCATTGGCTAGTCTTGTTGAGCGTCAGTAATAGATTCAGTGAATCATTTGATCATGGAGTCTAGAAGAGTCATATAGGCGAGTCATTTTGTTTGGCTCAGATTCACTCTCTCATTTGGTCGGGTTATGAGTGTTTGAATCAGTGAATCGAATCAGTGAGTCATTTTGACAAACGTTTACAACTCTCATGCTCCGAATCAATCGGTTTGAATCAGTGAATCATTGACACCCATGTTGCTTAGCGAATCATTGTTTGAATCAGCGAATCTATGAGTCCTAACTGAGATTCGTTTGCATTGTTGAGTCTCTCGCTCTCGTTAAGAGTCAGTGTGCGAATCAGTGAATCGTTTGGCTACATCCGAGTAGTTCCAAATGAGTCGCCGTGTTTGAATCAGTGAATCATATGGGGATCCTTCCTGTCTTTGGTCTCTGTTTGATCCAGTGAATCACTGAGTCGTGACTAAAATCTGTTTTCCCAAGAGAGTCGGTGTTTGATTCGGTGAATCATTTTGGTACGATTGAGATTGACTGCTATCTTGGTCACTGATTCAGCAACTGAATCATTTGACCCTTTGTGTTTCTCTCTTATGAAACGAAT
Source organism: Parotocinclus spilosoma (assembly GCA_033117975.1). Classification (NCBI taxonomy): domain Eukaryota; kingdom Metazoa; phylum Chordata; class Actinopteri; order Siluriformes; family Loricariidae; genus Parotocinclus; species Parotocinclus spilosoma. The sequence continues at coordinate 5,623 of JAVSBV010126380.1, forward strand.
CAGTGTTTGAATCAGTGAATCATTTGACCCTTTGTGTTTCTCTCTTATGAAACGAATCAGTGTTTGAATCAGTGAATCATTTGATGAGCTGACACAGCTCGGTTCTTCGTGCTGGAGCTATTTAAGAAGCTTCTGACTGATCGTACCTGGATCCTGCGGTGAGAAGAGCCCGAGCATTCGGATTCGGATGGGCGAGTGTTGCTCCCCTTCCAGGAAGGACAGAGCTTCGGCGTTGGAGGAGAGCCAGACGGGGACGGGGAGACGACTCCTGTAAACAAGAGAAAGACCAAACCACGGAATTAAAGGGGACAGCGTCGTAAACAAACACAAGGGCCCACGCGCTTCTGTAAACACGAAGCCACACACAGGCAAAGCCACAACGTGCACGATCCATCGCCTTCTTAAGAGCACAAACTAATCTAAAAGCTCAGGGTCGAGCATGGAGCGTTTACTAACAGAAACTCGACCTTCCTGAGAGCAGGGAAGCACCGAGAGGTTTTGCTTTCATCTCAAACCCCAGAGTAACGGTAACCAAGTTCAACATTTTTAGATCTGAGCCCCGGGATTAAACCCGACGTCCAGCTTACCGAAAGCAACGCCTGTTCAGCCAGATATAACAAACTGGAGCTTTGATCTTTTATTCCATTTCTCCTTCTGAAAGCACGGGAAAAAACGAGCTGGTCCCGAGCTGGGGTGCAGGGTTCTGGGACCAGGCCACAGAGGGCACAGGGGGCACAGGGGGCACAGAGGGCACAGAGGGCATAGAGGGCACAAGCTACTCCATCACAAGGCTAATGAAGGGTCATTAAGGCTTTCCTCCCTCAGACCCACAATTTTGTATAAACAGAAGTCGAACCCGAGTCCCTGTGGGAGGTGGGCTAGCAGAATTAATTATTTACCCAAAAAAACGATTATTTACCCCAAATAATGGATTATATACCTCACAGAATAGATTATATACCCCAAATAATGGATTATATACCTCACAGAATAGATTATTTACTCCACAGAATTACTTATTTACTCCACAAAATAGATTATTTACCAAAAATAATTGATTATTTACCCCACGGAATTTATTATTTACCCCAAATAATTGATTATTTAGGCAAAATATTTGATTATTTACCCTACCGAATGTATTATTTACCCACAAAAATTGATAAATTACCCCACAGAATTGATTATTTATCCCAAATAATTGATTATATACCCGACAGAATTGATTATTTACATCAAATAATTTATTATTTACTCCACTGAATTAATTATTTTCCACAAATAATTGACTATTTACCCCAAATAATTAATTATGTACTCCACATAATTGATTATTTACCCTACATAATTGATTATTTACCCAAAATAATTGATTATATACCCCACATAATTGATTATTTACCTTAAATAATCGATTATTTACCCCAAATAATTTACTATTTACTCCACTGAATTAATTATTTTCCACAAATAATTGATTATTTACACCAAATAATCGATTATTTACTCCACAGAATTGATTATTGGTAAATTTATTATTTACCACGTAGAATTGATTTACCCCCAAGTATTGAAAAGTTATCATAAATAATTAATTTCTTACACTAATTATTGTCTTCCAAAAATATAGAACTTATCCAACCCCCCCCCCCCCCATTCCCCTGGCCATGTGTGTGTGTGTGTGTGTGTGTGTGTGTGTGTTGTGACTCACAGATAGAGGAACCTGTACAGGCTCTCAGTTCCCATCATGCCTCTGTAGGACTGCGGCTCCTCGTCGGGACGGAACAGCCGGACGGAGGGGAACGAGGTCACGTTCTGCTGACGACACACACACGTCCACTCACCGCAGTCTACTGAGGCCAGGGTCACATCGCTGACATCTGCGCACACACACACACACACACACACACACACACACACGGGTAGAGCATGCAGAAGTGTGCTTTATTCAAAAGAAGAAATAATAAATAGCTACAAAAATAAAAAACAAACCTTGAAGCGCAGCGGCTACCTCGCCGTAGGAGTGCAGGAAAGCCGTGGACACGGCGTCCCCTACAGGACAGAGCAAGAATTACAGCTTCCAGCTTCCAGCACAAACCCGGGAGCTATGGCTTTAGACTGGGCTCACATCTGAGGTAGAACAGCACCACCGTGAGGCCGCTCTGAGTCACTGCAGCACCGAAGGAGTCGGCCGTCAGGTCGGTGACGGAGTCCGTGTCGGGTTCGACCCCGCGCTCTCGGTACACCTACTCCCCCACCTCGTCGTCCAGGACGCCTGGGAGGTACGAGAGCATCTGAGAGTCTGATGCTGCCCGATAATAACACGGCTTCATAATAAGAGTCCTTACTGTAAGAGTCCCAGCCATCCTGATCCTCGTCTTCCTCGGTCTGATCTCCTCTGATGAGGCTCACGGCCTCGTCCAGGTCCTTCACGCTGACGCGCTTCACTTCCTGCTGAGGGAGTCGGTACGCGGCGTTGTACATGGGCGGGGTTCGAACACCGGGACCGTTCCTATCAATCACACACACATGTATTTGTTATAGTAGGTAGGGTGGACGGGTGTCCCCTCCCTCAGGCGGAGCCCGACCCACCCGTGGACCAGGACGAGCCCGATCTCGCCGTGCAGCCTGGTCGCCAGGGCCCGTGCCGTCTCCCGGTCCCCGGGCAGCGTCTCGGCGCGAGCGAACAGGAACAGGACGGGGACACCCAGCCGGTCGTATACGGTCTCGAGGCGGTCCGGGTCGGCGTCCGCTTCCACCTGGCCAGGACCGAACAGCGTGAGCGGGAGTCTTCGGTCACGGCGTGTATGGTGAAAAAAAAAATGGCTCTCACCAGCGGCGGCGCCTCCATGAGCTGCAGGAAGGCGTGCGCGTTCACGGCGGTCAGCGCTCTCCGCATGAGCGTGCGCGGGCACGGCTCGGAGCGCTCCCGGATGCCGCGGCAACGCAGGAACCACAGGCGCGACCGGCCATCGGGGGCGTCCTCGATCCTGAGAAAAAGGGAACGATCCGGCGTCAGATCGCACGCAGAGCCGTTAAACGTCACGTCACACTTTAAGAACGCGTACCCCATGTGCTGGAGCAGGGGTGCCCCCGTGGTCTGCACGAACTGGTACTTCCCGCCGTACACGAACGCCGCCTCCATGAGCGCCCGATGCTCTGCTCAGGCACAGTTAATATTCATAGCTAACATCTATTTATCGGTCGCTTTACTTCGGTGTGTTCTTACCGTACAGGGTGGCGCCATCTGGTGGACAAAATGCGAACTGGCCTGCATGCGAACTCCAGGCAAGGCAGAACTTGGGAACTTGGGCCAGATGGCCAGAGGGGGTCCTAAAAAAAATCTAAAGTAGACACAGGGACGTTACCTGGCAGTCCCAGGGCGCTCACGTGGCCCAGCACGATATCGGCCTTCCCTCTGGCCGCTCTCTCCACGCCGAGCAGCTCCGCCGGAGTGTGGACGTACCGGACCTCGTTGTAGAGCACCGTGCTGCACCCAAAAGCGACGACACAAACAAAAATGACAGTCGGCCCCAGTGGATTCACTCTGCCGTGGCGAACGACTCGACTCACAAGAGCATGTGAGACACGACGGCGTTGACGTCGAAAATGGTGTCGAGATCGAAGCTCCTCAAGACGTCCGAGCCCCTGAGGAACGCGAATCGCCGGGGTTACGGAGACGCCTCATATCATCACAAAATCGACTCCGTTCCCTAATTTATATTATGAACAGATGAACCTGAACAGATGAGCTTTCTTCATGATCTGCTCCCCGGTGCAGAAATTTAGGATGTTCTCCTCGGAGCAGTTCACCTGCACGACACAGTGTGTTCAGTACGGACCCGAATACAAACATCTTACCAGCCAAACACACCGGATCAGCCCGAAGATCGGATCTAAGTTTAATCTGACCTTAGCCACCAGGATCCCGTAGTCCTGAAGGACCTCGGCGGACATCCCTAGCTGCTCCAGGAACGTCTGCACGCCTGCATCAGCTGCACAAACATGCACATGTACGTTACAATTACATTCCTGTCAATTAGGACACGCCCATATACTTATAAATGATAGTAAGCCCTAGTATCAAGAGTAATATTGCACCCTGTGATGAGTATAACCATAACACCGGGTACCGCGCACGCGCGCACACACACACATCCCTTATTCTTGATCAGTACGTGGTCTGAGGTCGTTATTAATATGTAATAAGCACTTTATTGCGCTGTAATAACAGCACGGCTCACCGTGTGTACAGAAATAGACCAGGGCTGTTTTCCCCGCTTGCGTGTTCTCGTTAAATCCATCCGCCGTGAGCTCTATCAGATGTGAAGCCTCTGTAAAAAAGCATTTAAAGCCCAATAAAAGTGCTACAGTATATAATCTGTACATCGTGTTAACTCGGAAACCCTTCCAGATCCGATAAAAACGATCAACCCTCGCTAAAAACCCTCCTTTTTTTACACATCCTTTAACGTGCGTACGATTTCTAAGCCGCTTCGAACGCGAATCCTGCCGCCCCCACCTAAACCGCTCCTGCCTCACTGCTTAGGTGCCCTACTTAGGGGGTGACGTGAGCAACTGCTGCGGACATTCTAGTACACTCCGTTTCGCGACAGAGCCGTTTTGAATGCGGTTTTGAAACGGCGGACATTTCGGATCAAGCCGCGTTCGGCCAGCCGGATCAATCTGGTGTGATTCTCGGATCCAAAATGGCGCCCGAGAACCCCAGTTTCAAGAGCGTTCCTGTTGGTCCAAAATCGGGATTCGCCTCTGAGGCATACCTCAATTCGATTGGTCCAAACGGAGGCCTAGCTTTCGCATGGTGCATCTGATTGGTTGGGAGGCGTGGCTTGAGGGGCAGCCTTGCCCCAGCTGATTGAGCTCGTCTGTTTTTTCTCCGGAGTTGTTTTCTTCTCTTAAGCGGAGCAGCTTCTGGGGAGGCGAGACTCTTTTTTGTTTTGTTTTGTTTTGTCTTTTAGTATAAACATGGCTCGGCTCCAGCTTTTTACACTTTAGCTGGTTGTGCACTTTGTTACTTCTGGATTCAAAGTGGACCGATTTGGATGTTAGGCCAGAGGAGTCCAGCTTGACCAAGTTGGATTTTGTGATGTCAGAGCACTTGTGCGTGATGCTGATGCCACCTGAGCGTCGGCAGGAGCTTTTTATGGCTGAGGCTGAAGCTGAGGAGGATGAGGATGAGGATGAAGGTGCGGCCCTGCAGCAGGCTCTGACAGTGGTGTACACACTCCTGTACTGCCTGCTCTTCTTTTTCATATACTCCCAGCTCTGGCTCAACCTCCACTACGGGCACAAGCGCCTGAGCTACAGGAGCGTGTTGCTGTTCCTGTGCCTGGTCTGGTCGGCCCTCAGGACCACGCTCTTCTCCTTCTACTTTGACAACGTCCTCCAGGCCAGTCAGCTCCAGCCTGTGCTCTTCTGGATCTTCTACTGTTTGCCGGTGTGTCTGCAGTTCTGCACGCTGTGTCTGCTCAACCTTTACTTCTCACAGGTGAGTGCCGAACCTGTGCCGAACCTGTGGAGCCGTTTCTTAAGCCAGAAGCCTAACGTGTGCAGAAAGGTCTAACGTTAAAGATGTTCCTTTCCAAGTGTGTGGTCTGAGAAATTTATTTACCAAACGTCCACCTTTTTTTAGTGCCTTCGTTTCTTTGCCGGCGCGTCCCATGAATTCCACAACCAACCGTCCAAAATCCCCGTGCCCAGGTCCCAACGACCCTCCTAAATCCCTCAGCTGACCCTCCATGTCCGTGGTCGGGCTGAATTGGGGGTGAAAGCAGTTCCAGACCCTGAACTGAATTGGGCTGGTTTTGTTTAAAGTGAGGGATCTCGCGTGATCTCGAGTGATCCACGTTTTCGCGGGACCTGGTGTTGAAACAGAAGTAAAACTGCAGGAGAGGAAGAGAGACCGGATGAGCTCGAGGTTTTGTGCTCTGGCGAGGAGACTCGTGATTGGAGCTGATCGAGCAACACGGACGTTCTCTCACAGTCTCGTTACATGTGCAAAAACCCCCCCAAAAACAAACAAACGTTAAAGTGTGCCCAAAACTTTTTATTCTTCCAGACGTTGCTAATCTCCATAGACCTGGTTGTTGTTTTTTTTTTTCTTAGCCCGCAGGATCTGGCAACCCCGGAATTAAACAGCAATTTTGTCTAGGCAAAAACGTTTGAAAGTTATAAGCTCACAGTACGCTGGTGTGTGTGTGTGCTTGCATGTGTGCTTGCATGTGTGCGTGTGTGTGTGTGTGTGTGTGTGTGTGTGTGTGTGTGTGTGTGTTTGAGGAACCTTGCCCAGTGTTGAGTTTCAATAAAGGAAAATATCTGTTCAAGTTCATCAGTCCTGTGACCTCAAATCACTCCATACACACACACGTTTCATTATCTGTAAAGGAAAAACAGAGCGTGTGTGTGTGTGTGTGTATGTGTGTGTGTGTGTGTGTGTGTGAATATCCAGCCTTCAAGTTGTTTACTTCGTCAGGTCTCTCAAAAGAGAAGAAGAAAAGAGCAAGAGAGACAGAACTGAGAATTAACAATTTCTCTCAATTGAATTAAATTCTCTGAGCTTTATTGACGCGACTGTCATAAAATAAAGTAAAAACTACAAACAGATATTATTAATAATGAAAAAAAGATTCTCTCTCTCTCTGTGCTTCATTTGATTCTTGATTAAATCCTTTCAGGAATGAAAACACAACCTCGTGCTCTCTGAGCTTTCACATCACATTCAGCAGCAGCAGCTCTGTTTACTGACTCTGCGTGTGTGTGTGTGTGTGTGTGTGTGTGTGTGTGTGTGTTAGGACAGCTCTATGTGCTGCTCGGGGGGAACACGGGCCACTCCGTGCACTTACGCTGCTTATTTTAAGTCTGTCTTATTTGTTTTATATCACACACACAAACACACTTGTCTTAATATCCTTGTGAGGACTTTCCATTAACAACGAAGGATGACTGGAGCTAATTACTCAATCCGTCACCTTGTGTTTCGATTAAAAGTTGCCACTGATGTAAAAAAAACAAACAGTTAAAGCTAAAGAAGGGAGGACCCAGTCGAAATGACAGGTTTTCCTATCGTTGTGAGGACATTTGGTACTCATAAGTATAGCAAGACAAGGTACACACACACACACACACACACACTTTAAATCAACTGCAAGGTGTGGTGGAGGACCTAAAGAAGGAGGCGTGGCATCTATACCTATATATGTCCGTTCAATTAAAGAGGCGTGGCCTTCAAGTGTCAGTGTCAGAGTGTCAAGTGTCAGAAGGAGGTGTGGTCTCTACCTAAATATACTGCCAGTATATTTAAGAAGAGGCGTGGCCTCTGTATTTGTAAGTTAAAATAAGGTGTGGCCTCTATACCAGTCAGGCCGATGTAGGAGGTGTGTCCTCAAGACCTGTGAGATTGAATCAGGGGGCGTGGCCGTTATTTGGGAGTTATTAGAAGGTGTGGCCTGTAGACCGGTCAGTCCGTATTAAAGTGCAGCAGTGATGGTTGTTTCTCTCTCTCCTGCAGATGATGTGTAAAGCCAAAGCTAAATACTCCCCGGAGCTCAGCAAATACAAGTAGGTCGCTGACCGGTTGCGTTACTGTTCAAACACACACACACACTCTGCATTTGACGTGCACATGGCACGAAACAACAGCCGTGATATCGGCAAGGGCGACGACTTGCCGTGTATAACGCCTCTCTCTGTGCAGGACGCCCCTGAAATTAATCTCCCTGTTCATCAGCACCCTCTTCCTGGTGGTGAACGTTACCTGCTCTGTGTTGGTGCACGCCCAGAACAGCATGGACGCCAGCAGCGCCAAACACATCGTCCTCGCGCGGGTGCTGATCAATGACAGCCTGTTCGTGCTGTGCGCCGTCTCGCTCGCCACCTGCATCTGCAAACTGGCCAAGGTCTCGTCCGCTAACGTCTACCTGGAGTCCAAGGTGAGCGACACGGCCATTTTATGGGGAACGTGAGTCCATCGTTGCTCATCATTGCTTAGCGGCTTCTTTATATGAGAACCTCCTGCTCGTTCATCTTCTTTGTTCTCCGGGCGATCTCTGAAATCTGGACGCGTCTAAATTGTGTGTTCATGTTTACGTCTTAACCTCTTACAGGGGACGACGGTGTGTCAGGCGACGGCCACCGGAGCAGCGGTGGTCCTGCTGTACACGTCCAGAGCATGTTATAACCTGGCCGTAGTCGCCGTGTCTCCGGTGGACCACACGACGCCGTTCAGCTACGGCTGGTACAGCTTCTCCGATCAGGTACTGAAGTTTTAGTAAATAAAATCGTTCGATAACGAGAGCCCGATATCCATTACTTCCTTCGGGAACGTTTCTATCTTGTTCTGGCCTTTGCTTCTCCACCATTTTGATCTTAATCTTGTGTCTCGTTCCACAAGTTTACTATCCGTTGTGTGAGCGTCTGTAGTTCTTAATTGTTTCTGTAGCCCCCTGGTGTCTGTTAATAAAATGAAAATTATAGCTCAAACAGAGGGAAATGGTTCTTATTTAGAGGTAATTCAGACCTGTGTGTGTGTGTGTGTGTGTGTGTGTGTAGCCTGATATAGAGAAGATCAGCGGGAAGGCATACATGGTGTTTGGGATTGTCCTCTTCTTCTGGGAGTTTGTCCCCACGATCCTACTGGTGCTGTTTTTCCGAGTCCAAAAGCCCAATCAGAACCTGGTGAGACGTCCGGATTTTGTGCAAGAATGTGTGCGTAAAAAGAACTGCTTTGTTTCTCTGAACGTTGTGAGGTTTTCAGGTTGTGGTTTCATGCGTCTCTCGGGCTGCAATCGTTTCCTCCATGATGATTAACGCCAATCAGCTTCTTGATCTTCCATCAGACAGAATGAATGAGTCAGTGTGTGTAGAGTCAGTGCTCTGGAAAACGCCTGTGTGTCTGTGTCTGTGTCTGTGTGTGTGTGTGTGTGTGTGTGTGTGTGTGTGTGTGTGTGTGTTGCTTAGACACCGGGTGGTATGATCCACAGTCACAGTTTTAACTCAAGAGCATATTTTTTCGACAATCCGAGACGCTATGACAGCGATGACGATCTTTCCAAGAGCATCAGCTCCAGAGGAGAACGAGGCAGGTTGGTACACACACACACACACACACACACACACACACACACACACACACACACACACACACACACAGTAGAATTAAATAAATATAAGCTTATATAACCTGTCTGTCCTGTCCTAGCACCCACTCTTCGACGTCTCAGCCGAGCTCCAGTTGGTACGGCTCCATCCAGAAGACGGGGAGCTTCACGTACGCCGGCTCGTTCACTGGTTCCCGTGCCTCCACCACCCCGCTCCTCCTGTCCTCCGGCAACGTCCAGACCAGCCAGCATCATAACTACTACTCCACCCCGCAGGAGTGCGGCTGTGCCCCTCAGGGTTACTACATCACCCCTCCGAACTGAGCCAGTTCTCAGATAAGGATCCAAACCCTTAGGACCGAGACGGTCAGCTGGTGCTGCTTCTACTAATTCCTCGTGTGAGCGTTGCTCCTTTCCGATCCCTTCTAACCTCGTAAGTTCTCGTAAGCAATTTCCCCCAAACGGGTATTGCCATTGAGCAAAGGTGGGACCGACGCTGAGAAAGTTGCACAGTTTTGCACGCGTAGAATTTTATCCGAACAAAGTGTGAGCGTTTGAGAATTAACGGAACTAACCTCGCCGATCAACGTTCTACTGGGTGTATCTGGAGGATTGCACGCCGTATCCAAAAGTTTGCTTGTTATCAAGCTGTACCTTCAACGGCTTTAGTGTTAGCCCAGATTAAATGAGCACAGTAGGTCATAAACAGTACATTTCTCTAACTGTGAGGCCAAAAAATGTAGTGTGAATCACTTATCCAGTTGTACTGAAATAAGAGGTGTCCTCAAACTTTTGGCTATATAATCTAAATGTACATGATGAGCCAAATCACTGCCTGAACTCTTGTGGCTACCAGTTCAGCACAGCCCAAACTGCAGCGGTAATCGTATCCTAATTAAACTCCGGCAGCACTACTGTGTCTGACCTACTCATATCGGCAAAACATCCACAATCCAAATAGTGCCTGATCTTTGGTGGTCCTGTAAGGGTCCTCACCAAATATAATATAGAGAATAGAATAAAAGGGACTAATAAGTAATGTAGCTCAACATGGTCTACCGTCTGTAAAATGCTTCACTATAGTAACTGATTAAATGAACATTGAGTAGAAACAAGAAGTTAAACCTAATAAAGTGAATGGTCCGTATAAATGTAGCTTTAAATGTTCATATTGGAGCTGCTACTGTGCTAAAAACTTTTTTTAACTGTACTGAAAGCTCCAGCTTCTTAATATCCCTTGTTCATCTATTTTGACGTTTTAAAATCACGTTTGTACATGAACCTGGCCTGAAACCTAACTCTTACTTACGCTTAGCGTTAGCTTAGCGTAGCTCGCGTTAGCCCGCTACGTGTAGAAGTATGCTAACGTTAAAATGACTTTACTTGAATTAACACTGGTTGGTGCTAGACGAGTTAATCAAATAAGTATTTTGTGAAAGAAAGCTTAGCATCTGTGAAGTGCCAGACTGGGTTCAATTCAAAACAAGTCTTTTAGAGATGTGTGCAAAAGTTTAGACACCTCTTTGTTTCTTAGTATTAGAGAGAGCTGGTGCGCTTTAATCTGTGTTTTTTGGATAACAATGTGCCAAACAGCATCAGAAATTATAAGTACAATGTTATCGCAAGGCTAAACTGGTAGCCATAAGCCCTCCTTTACTTTTAGCACCTTAAAATAAACTTTAAATGTGACCCTAAACATTTCTTGGTCGTTCTGCTCTACAAGGAACGCTGTGTAATCAAAATTCCTTGCCAAGCTCCGAACCTGCTTCGTTCTTGTTCCTGTTTTGATGTCTGTTATTTTTATGTGTTTTGTGTGATTTGGGAACATTTCTTAACAATCAGGGGTTAAAAGCAATCATCGTACCATGCCTCGTCACTTTACTGTTATGAAGTCTTCACTTTTAAAAGGTTCCTAGTTCAGCATATATTTTTTTTATATTTTCTCTATATTTTGAATGTTAGAATAAGAATAGAATACGTTTTAAAATTCTGCGTGTCACTGTTTGCAGACCTGTAGCGTTAAAAAGGCAGCTATAATCACAGAGACTCCGAAAAGCTATGAAAAGCTGAAAGGTTTTGGCAGGTTGTTTGGTTTTATGGTTAACCTGCTGTGTGATGGTCCGGTTCCAGTTCTGTGATTATCCAGAAAGCCTTTATCATTTCTTTGATCTGTTTTTGTTCATGGCCAATGAATGTAATATATTGATAGTTCATAACACGAGCACTACCAAGAAATTTAAATAAAACATAACTGCACTGTTTTCGAAACCAGAGCCTGGTCGGATTTCTTTTTTTAATCTTACAAAGCGCTAGAATATAATGGAATTCATGTCCTTCACACACTTTTCTTTCACAACGCCAGACATCTCGTCTGACAATAACACTGCCCAGCCAGCTCTAGATCCTCTGTCCAGCCAGTGTTTGTGTGTCTGAGACTTGGCTGAACTCTGTGCCGAGTTTAAAGAGGGTAAATCTGATTGGGTGCAGACAGAGCTGTCCAAATTACAGACACTGACCCCAATTCTGTTCATTCTGGATTACTTATGGTATTCGGGTTAAGTTCTGACAAACAGTGATCCCATTTAAACCGAGTCCAAGGCTAGGAACATTCACCAGCACACTCACGTTGGTGTGTGTGTGTGTGTGTGTAGTGGAAATTATGTCTTTTTAAAAGCAAGTTTTAAATCCTGTAAGAGACTCTAATAAAAGTGTAAGGCAGATTTATAAGTGTGAGACCTAAACGTCACATTTTTACCCTGCATTACCCTTTGTTTAGTTCTTGGGCACTGCCAGTCGTTTTTTTTGTGAGTATCACTGGCACTCGATCCCGGGTGCCATGTATTATATTGTATTTTTTTTCCATATGTATATATACAAGGAAATAGAGAAAGAAACAGTCAAGTAACTTCAGGTACAGTTTTTATTTACTGAAATTCTTAGCTTTGGACAATTCTTAAAGTTAGAAAAAACATTTATTTGGTCCTCTGTACTTTATAAAACATTTATCAGTGGTCATTAAGCTGTATTTAAGTAATAAAAGTGCTCATTTTTAAAGGTGCTTCTGCCGTTATTTACGCCGGAACCACTGGTGCTTCCATAAAGTCGGATGGAGTTCACTGGCTGACCTCCGATAAGAGTTTACGGAAGTTCTCCAGCTCTCTGATGCTGGTTGAGACTCTGGAACATAAATGAAAAGATAAACAAATCGAATTCGTTCAAAACGATCGGATAAACTACCCGTGTGCGAGGCTCTGTACCTCCCGAACGCATTAAAAAGGGAGACGATCTCCTGCCGGCTGAGCTGGAACGATGGTTTGGTGCTGGTGGATTGAGGAAGAGCTTCGATTTGTTTCTCAGAGAACAGGATCTTCAGAGCCGTACCTAAACCCTGGGTCTGTATCAGAAATGCAGCGTATATTGATATACAGTGCATCCGGAAAGTATTCACAGCTTCACTTTTTCCACATTTTGTTACGTTACAGCCTTATTCCAAATTG
>JAVSBV010126388.1:0-18231 GCA_033117975.1 Parotocinclus spilosoma
ATATGTAGGATCATTACCCATCAGAAACATCTAATGTGCATCTAATGTATCACATCCAGAAATCCTCCTTACTCTATATCTGGATCTTTTGCAGAGCATCAAATCAATTACTTGTTTCTTAAGAAAGTTAACCATTTTCAAGAGCTTTCACTCTTCTTTCAAAATAGATTTGGCCGCTTTTCAACTTCAACTTGTTCATAATGCAACAATAGATCAATGTGTTTCTTGATGAGCATTTGTAAGTTTTGTCCAAGAATTGATCTTTAGATAAGAGACAGGCTTTATTTAACCAAATAAAGGGTTTCACGTGCTTATAACACAGGTTGCATCTCTAATAATCAGTTAGCATCATTGCATTAGGACAGTGGAGTATTAAAATGGGTTTTCATATGTGAATAATAAACAGTGATTTTAAGCAATGGCAGTCATTTTCAACATTAATAATGTCTTAACTATACTTTAAATACATGTGGGCTAGTGGTATCTTTTAAGTAAACGTAAACTAATAGCTTTTTATCACTTAAAACATCGGACCAGCCATGTTACAAAGTTTTAAAAGGTAGTCTAAGATTTCAGGGTTGTTTTTTTTTTTGCTGAACTCAGGCAGCTGCTATTTTAACTTAAGTTTGATGAGAGGCTGCGCGCGCGGCTGGAAGGCAGGCTGAAGGGCGTGGGCGCGCGGACGCTCCACACCACTACACGCAGGTCTGATTAGCAGTGCTGAACAGATCCTAACGGGATCCTGGTCTGCTGACTAACGGGCTGATCAGCTGGAGTCAGTCTGTACAGCCCCAAAGGAGGATTTCTCTCTCGGCTGGACCCTGTCTGTGTTTTCGGGCTTCTCCCGAGGGGAAAATGGCCTCAGGTAGTCACCTGAGGACCTGCGCGTGGCTGGCTCTGTTCCTGGCACATGTGTGGTGGGCGACATGTAAAGAACCAACCACGGGTAAGTTATTTATTTAAGTTTATTAAATGCATAAAGAGTAACCTGGAATAAACACTGGGCTATATGATGCATTAACAATATATTAAATACACACGTAACAGGTTATAAAAAGTTTTTTAAAGCTATATTTCTACTGATGTAACTGTCATTTTTGCCACCCCCCCCCCATAAAAAATGTACTGTGAAATTTAACAGTAGTGGCCAAATTAACATCAAAATCCACAGCAGAATTATGAAATAATGTATGGTCAGTTTAAAGTCAACGGGACTTATTTTGAGGTATCACACCACATCTACAAAATGTGTTCATAAAGTAAATATATAGGGCATTCATTAGACGTTATTATATATTAGATGAAGGTTTAATATTTTGGCATGTTTTACCCCTAACCGTATTGAGGTACCAAAAAATGTTTCAGGCACCACTAATTGTGGCACTACTGACCATTTTGGTCATGGCAAAAACCAAAAAGAGCAGCAGCTCTAGAATTGTTTACCATCATAAATGTGTGCAAAATGTACAAAGTTTTTGTGCTGAACAATCATTTTTCAGTATGCACTGCCATCGGTTTTTCAAGGAACAAAAATGGCTCTTTAATACTACGTCCTAAAAAAGATCCTGCCAGTACCATTAAGTTGTTATTTATTACCTTTAAGATGCCAGTATGTTATACACCTAGGTGTTTTGGCATAATTTACAGCTTAAAATAAAGAGCTGTAGGATCACTGCCCATTATAAATGTCTACATAATGTGCAGAGATTGTTTCGGCGAGAAGGACATGGCTTTTGGGGAACCAAAAATTGTTCTTTTCTGGCAGTGCTCTGAACAATACTGCCGCCCAGAGAAATGGGTATTTATGGTTATTTACCATAAATCTACAAGCAAAATCTTTAAGCACCCTGTCAGATGAGAAAACACTATTTTATGCTGCTGATACCAAGGGGTTTCTTTTCACACACACACAAAAAAAAACGTTCTATTAATGTGTGTGTAATATATGAGATGCTCAGTACATGACAGAACTAGCCAACAGGTCTTTTATTAACCAAAATAATTCTGTTATAGCACTTTCTTGATGTGTTCTGCTTTAGTTTGCATCGTTTTCTTGAGCTTTCAATCAGCTTGATTAAAAAAATCTCTGTTTAAGGAATTACATATTGTACATAAGGTATTGGCTTACCCTACTAACCATATCTGGTTACACACACACACACACACACACACACACAAGGTTCTTGTGGTTAGCCATTTTTAGTTCATTGTGTTCATTGAGACTAAAAAAGAAGCAGAAAAAGGCACCACCTTTAGGAAAGCTGCATTTTTTCTTTTTCATACTTTCAGCCACAGACCTGCCAGTCTCACCCAGAACCATTGCTATTTTTTTTATGTATTTTAGGCCACAGTTTTATCTAAGCCATGGACTAAGGCTTTGACCTAGCCATTATTGGTCAAACACACTGTATAATAATTTCCTGCCATAGATATATACATAATATAAAGGTTGTCTTTAAGAAAATACAAATTGTTTTCTTTGGCATTGCTTTGAAGTATGCTGCTGTCAGTGCCACCCAGAACCACTGCTATTTTATGTCCTTTTAAACACCACCTTCGTTTTTAAAATCTCTCATTATGTCTACAGAAGATATTTACCACATCAAATCATGTAACCTATGTCATATTTTATACCTAAGGATTTGGCTTAGTTTACAGGCCATTTTGGTGCCACACACAAAAACTAGAGAACAAAAAATAAAAAGAATATAATTAAATGTGCACATAAATGTACAAGATTCCCAGTACCACTCATATTTTTTAAAGAACTTTTTATGTATTTTTTTAAAGATTACACACCATTAATTTATTTTCACGTTTTAATTCTGAATTGCCTGCTTCACCTGTTCAGTGTTGCAGGGTGGAGATGTGGAAAGGCTTTTTGTTTCTGGAACTTATTCCCCAGAACACAGAACACTGCTGTAACCGTGTCCTGGCTGGGACAGCGGCACATTGGGTAAACAGTGGCCTGTATAATAACCCTATTTTTCTATATGGGCTGACCTCAGAGAACACAGACAGTAGGTGTAGACATAGCACAGGTCTAGTTGGTGGCACAGGGCACAAGGCAGGAACAGATAGGGTGCTGACCCATTGTTGTTGACAGACACTCAGGAACACACACACACACACACACTTTGGAAACACCAGTTAACCTAACATGCATTACTTTGGAACGTGGGAGGAAAACAGAGTACTGGAAAAAACACATGTGGAATCCGAAGTCAGGATCGAACCTAATGGCTAATGTCACCACATCCGGATTATTATAGGGTTATGACTGATTGTCTGATGTATGTTTTCCCATATCTTACTAACCATTTTTGACACTACACACAAAATAGAGCACTAAATGCATACATTCAATCCAAGATTTTCTGATGTGAGTCATTTTCAGTATGTTGTTAAACTATGAAAGGGATCACAGGTTAAAATGTATCTAGTGAACCAAAAATTAGATTTGGCACTGCACTGAAGAACACAGGACCATGCCACCCAGAACCATTGCTGTTGAGCTTGTGTAGACTGTGGTTGTGGTTATGGTACTAGTCTGGTACTAGACTGTGGAGCAGAATGTCACCCTGCCACTGTTGAGTACTTAATGCAAGGCCATTAACACACAATTGGATTGGAAGGCTGTAAAAATTGTAGTCATTCTGGACAACAGCATCTGGTAAATGACTAAATGTTTGCTAATACTATTTATGGATAAACTTTCCTATACTATTCTTTTAGCCAGAGCCACAGTATAAATGCATACTGACTGTAGTGTGCCACCAAAAATTATTTTTCCTTCATAAACATGGACTTGGTATATGGCATAATATGTTTTTCATTGCGCCACAAAATAACCATGCACTAAAGGATATTTATGGACCCCAAAATAGTTCTTGTATGGCTTTTTCCACACTCTGTGTGAGAGGATTCTGTGCCACCCAATGTCAATGTTGTTTTCATGACATTTGCATCATCAGCGTCATGTCCAGAGGATCATGCCTACAAAATGAATTTTACATAACGTCATATATCATATTTCAGCTCACAGTATGCTAGCATGCTTATTCATTAAGCCATAGCCATCAACAAAATTTGGCATAATTTAGAAAACCTCAAGGGGCATAGCACTTTCTGTTTTTGTGCTTGATTGTACATATTTTCTGTGTTTGTTCTGTGCTGTTTAGAGAGCTGTTGAGTGAAGTTTTGACCTCCAGGTTAATATTTTTATTGGATATGGATCACACACACATATCCCAACAGCCCACCCAACAGAGGCAAAAGGCGCAAGCATACGGGAAGATGTCTGTGTGCAATTCCATGTAAGCATCGACTTCATGGAAAGTTGTTAACACAAGAGAAAAACACTTTGTTCCACTTGGGAGTGCATGTATCTGCCCTGTGCTAAACATGCCTCCTAAGAGATGATCTTTAAATAGTCGAGTGAGCATTACAGTAAATGCTTTCCCTGTCAGTTAGGATGTCCTTAACTTTGTAGTACTTTTGGGAGTCTCTGAAATGTTTCATCCAAAGGTCTTTTTTCCACAAAGGGTAAGGGTAGTTGTTGGATGCAGACTGGATATTGATCTTAAGTCATTTGTAGTTTATTCTTAATTCTTAATAATACATTTTTATTCTTTATTATGCAGCAGTAAGCTTTTTCTTGTCTATAAAGAACTGTTTCAGAAGCAGAGGTGTTACTAGCGCATCACCAAGCTAGTAAGTGGGCAGGCAACAACAAAAGCATTGCTCTTCCTAAGTAGGGCCTGTAAACATGAATGCAGTTTAGTTATTTAGATTTCATCATGATAATTTTTGTCTGATGAACTACAACGGAAAAACACATAGCCTGCAAAACATCCAAACTCAACTCTGACACTATACAATGACTACTAAGGCCAGACTTTTTTTTATTGCTTGTTTCGTGGATCCACCAACAATCCTATTTGAAGAATACAGAAATTTATTTTGATATTTTTTGGTATTTCTTGGATCCGCCGCAGCACCAATGGTTATATATATATTTCGCTTTTTCCGCCCTCAGCCAACAGTTTTCTTCTGTTCATTAATTTTTTTCCAGATTCACTTTAATTTAATTGTAGGTTAAATAAAGGTTATTTTAAATGTTATTTTATTTTTCCTCCTTCCTTGTATTGATTCTACATAATCCTCGAGAAGCTGAAAAATAAAGATTTTTTTTTCCTCCCTCCTCAGTAGATTCTTAACTCGGGACATCCGAGGAACAAGCAATTAAAAAAGTCTGGCCTATTATAAATAAGAACCAGAGATAAACATGAACAAGAATGAACAGGGAGAATTAAGGCTTTTTATTTGAATTCTGAGAGCAGCTAGTGGTTTGAAAACTGAATTGTTTTGAATGGGGATGAGCACTGCCCACTCTAGCCCACTTGTAGGCATGCCTCTGTTCAAGAGTCACATCCATTACACAAAAAGTCATGTAATAACCTAGATTTTCTTTCGTAACACATCAAACGTTATTTTTCTGTTACTTTAAGTTTGTATCATGTTATATCCTTTTTATATATTATGTCTATTTTGTAATTTTTCAGAATTCACAGTGCTTGAAATGTCCAATGTCATTGATGTTACATACAATACATACTTAAAAATAAAACTTAGAACTTGCTTTAAATGAGTAGTATATAGCAGCTCTGGTGGCCAGTGGATAGAGGTAGATGGTGAGAACAGCAGTGTCAAAGGGTTTGTGTGCAAATCTTAGTATAGCTTGCATTGTGAAGGCCAGGAGGTGTGTTTACAAAAAACCCCGCCCCAGCCACTGAGGGTGCACAGGGTGCCAGGTGATGGAGAATGTTTTCATCAAGACGGTCATCTGACATAAATCCTGTGCCAAATCTAATACGATTCTTAATAGAAGCAGCTGAAAGCCTTGGTCAAATGACATTTGTAGATTTTCTAAATGAGAAAAAAACTTGAACATGAAGTGTTTAATGCACCTTTATACATACCTAAGTTAAGCCTTAGACAAACATGAGTACATGATTTATAAAGATGTTACAAACAGCAAAGTTTTGCAATGATTAAATTATTTTTATGTAGAATATAAGCAAAATGTTCGATTAACCAACGTGATCCAAATTTCAGTCTACGTCTCAACAATACATTACACTACAATGTTTTGACACTTCTGACTGACTGTCTGGGACTGACAAGATATTTATATGAGTTTCGATCAATACAAGGTTATATGTTCCTGCCTAAGTGGACTTCAGTGCATATTTTTGTGACTTGAATAGAAATTGGTAAACACTTTTATAAATAAATCCTGGTAATTCCACAGGACACTGTTTAAATTAACTGAATGTTCTTCTTACCTCTACCTAGAGCTACTTTTTATTCAGTGGTTAATTATGGGATAGTGGACGTTTCTTTTGTATTCTAGCTTGTAGTGCTAGAAAGACAGTTGTGAAACTGTAGAAAACTGCATATAACAGGCAGATAGGACGACTATATTACAGTAACTTCATAGAAAGTTGGTATGGTTTTCAATATACTGGAACCAGGCAGAATGAATGAAGAGTGTATTTGGTTAATGTGGACTGTATTATTTGGCATGAAATGTAGCATTTCAGACAAATCACATTCATGCAAATCAGCTTCATTTAGGAACTACAGTTACCCCAATTTACACTGGGTTTAAGTTCCCATAAACCAATCACACAGTGATTATATTGTAAACCGTAGTGTTTATATATATGCTGCTTATATCATATCACATGCTTAAATCACTTTAGCATTCAGTTAGGCCAAATTATTAATTAACATAAAGTCTATTTTACAATAAATGATTAAATATGTCATGTAATTTATTGATTAATGTATTGAAAATCAAAACAAATACAAACATTCTTAGTATATAGGTAGACTAAGGGTACTTTTGTTTAGCTCAGTTAGTTAGCTGATACCTGGTTGCTCAGCATCTGTGGGAGAGTATTGTAAAGCATAATGCTTGCCCAGGGAACAATTGCAATTAAAAATTCAAAATATTGTAGGATTTCTGAAATAAAGTCAAAATATTGTAAAACGAGCCATCATAATCTGAGGAGCTCCTCTATAAAGCTTGTTATATATGAGACCATGTGTTTGTACTTAAAGCCATTTCTGCAAATTGCAGTGAAGTGTTTGTGGCAGTGCGCTAAAAATATTACATTTCTTATTATTTTTGCCATACACAGTACTGCAGACAACATTACCTATGTCGACCGTGCAGATTCTCACAGTAGTCCTTCAAAGGTACAAGAATATTTATTTTATGGACCATTATTATTTAAATTGTTTTAATGAAAATGGAGCTATGAAAGGGCCACGGATTTTGCAATGCCAAATGCTTATGTGCCGGGACACATTTGACACTGTCGAATGCTTCCAGAACTGGCCCCAGAGAAAGTGGTTTTGGTCTGTCCTCTGCTGTGCCATTCTGTAGCTATTTGAGATCGAGGAATGAGAGGTTTCTTGTGGGTCTGTGTTTACTGATGCCAGGTTTTCATAGGCTGCTAATTTTGGTCAGAGCTTCTTCCCAAGTAGGGGTTTGAGGCACACCCAGTCATATAGTGCACTCTGTGAATTTGCATTATAGACAATTATGTCTGGTCTGGTGAAACTTATGCTTATATAGCATACCATTGGTTTGCATTCTTCATGTGACTAAAGTTTGGTTTATGAAACACTTTTATTAGATAAGTCCCACTCCATAGCTGACAAACCCCTGTAGGAGGTCAGTTTCATTTTAGGTCACTGGAGCAGTGATTAAGTTTTGGCTTGCATGTTTGTTTCCTGTGGTGTGAAATCAGTCCTGTTTGAATTTTCCTCAAGAGATGAATAGAAAGGTTTATGAACCACACAATATTATGCTTTTATTTATTGCAGGAAATGTACTTATCAGTATGTAGTGGCATTTTTAAAAACTCAACTATTCTACCAAATCAAAAAAGGTTTCATTCTGCAGATATTTCAAAGTATTCTCCAGGATGTGAGGATAATTATGTTAAAAGCTGCATAGAGAGGGTGTGTCTTTTCTTTCCGACAGAAATAAAAGTGGCTTGCAGTCAGAAGTTAAGCTAAACGTATAATAGAGGGCTCTGTGGTTTCCCAGAAATAGCGTCTGTGCTCTCCCACTAAATTGGTATGTGCAGCAGAACTTTTATAGCACTGGAATAATGCAGTTTCATATATGTTTCAGGCTTAGTATAGCAGGTGTCTGGGTCTGTACTGAGCTTTTTAGGTCTACGAAGTATAAAGCATAAACAATTTCACACCATCAGAATATTAAACAGTTATTACTGCCTACTGTAGGTGCAAAATCTGCTGATTTACACTGCAATTCTCTTTGATTTGGGGTCTCCGGTGATGCACCGTTACTATAAGCAGCGCTAATCATAGTCCCATCCCTTATAAAATGCACCTATAAATGTAAAACATCACAGCCAAAAGCATAAATTCATATGACAGGTTAAAGAAAATAATTGACACAAAACAAACCATCCCAACTCTGTCATTACGTCCCACTGAAATCTTCAGTGATTCTCCCCTTAGCTTTTAATTCACCCCCAAAAGCTCTTTATGATGGCACAACTATGCACGCAGTGCTTGATGAAAGTGAAAACCTTCCCTGAACTTAGTCCCTGATGAAGCAAATGCTGCATATAATCACTAAGATTACTTTCTGATCCACTGCCTGAGCTTGCTGGAATGTCAGACTGAGAGTTATCACCGTCTGGAGACGAGCCATAAAATCACTGACAAACACAGTTTACGCAGTTTAAAATGAGACAGAGAACTCAAGCCTGTCAGCTTCTGTGTGTGTGGATTTTTAAAAAACGAAACCATGAATTATACGCTTCTGGCATGGGGATGTTTGTGGTAAGTGAGGTATAAATGCAAACTGGGACTAAAAAGACAAAGATTCACTTTCATATTGTAATGTTTCTGCAGCTTCACGTTGTATTTGACAGCCTCTGATTTTAAGACCTGATATTATTGGTTCTCCTTCATTTTCAATCAACTTGTCTGTCATTTTATGACACCAATGTATTTTGAGTTTTAGTGGTAGGTTACTCAGTGCTTGTAGACCTTACAGTTGCATCCACAGTTGCAAGAACGAGAAAAATGCAACCTTTAACTGAAATCAATTTAGTCTAAGCAGGAGAAATTCCTCATCAAGAAACAATTATTTTATTAATCCCCCTGAACTGAATGCTTTGTACAGAGCGGCACGGTGGCTCACTGATGATTTCTGTGTGGAGTCTGCATGTACTCCCCGTGTCCTCATGGATTTACTCTGAATACTCCAGTTTCCTTCCACAGTCCAAAGACATGCATTTGGTTAACTGATTCAGCTAAATTGCCCCCAACCTGAGTATATATGACTAGTTTCAATCTAACCTTTACTACTTATGTAATGTGTCTGTCATTGAATGGCCTTTAATGATGAAGAGCGACTTTAAATAAACTAAACTATCAAACAAACAATACTCTGTACAATCTTCCTTTGGCAATTAAACAACATAGTTTTCTCCCCTAAAATTATGCTAAATGTAGGGAATTTAAAACCATTCCTCTATATAGAATCTGGCCAGAGTATCCAGGGTCTTCTGTTGTATCTCCTCTTTAGCTCATCCCACAGGTTTACCATGCCAGGGGACTGAGATGACCAAGGCAGAAACTTGGTTTTATGTTTACTTTACCAATTTGTGGTGATCTACACATTTTGAATCTTTGTTCTGCTAGGAGATCCAGTGATAACCCATTTAGGTTTTTGGCACAGACAGATTTTGTATTGGTATTTGATGGGGGGTCTTTGGAGGAAAAACAGCCTCACAATGCCCCAGACCCTCCACCATACTTAACAGTGAGAAAGAGCAGTGAGATATTTTAGTAGTATTTTTATGCCAAACTCAATGTGAGTGTTTATCACCAAAAAGGTAGATTTTCAAGAAATCTTGAAAACTGATTTGTGGTTAAACCGAAGAATCTGTTGGCATGTAGGTGGTGTCTGATGGTAGAATTTTGGAGAATATTTGATCGCAAGATTTTGTTTTTTTTAAATAAAAATAAATAAATGAATAAATACATTTGTGTTCTCATCCAGGCCAGTTTGTCACAGTTCCTGTTGACTGGGACTTTTTCATTATTGCCCTAACTGTGGCTATTGGTTTAAACAGTTTTATAGCCATTCCATGACTTTTAAGCTCACATTTTTCTCTAATTAGGGTTTGTTCCATATATATACCCAAGCAAAACAGAATTGGATTACTGCTTGGAAGGCTCTAAACACTCTGATCAACTTAAAGAAGTCAAATAAGTGGAAAATAATTGCGGCACACAAGGTTTTCTTGGTGATTATTTTATTTCACAGCAAAATTAGTTTGAATAGAATTCTCGTCTGTCAAAGTGGATTCAAGCTAATTCATAATAACAAATGTTTTCTCACATTTACCAGGGGTGCCAATAATTGTGGAGCAGAATGTATTTGATTCAGGCTCAAAGGAGTATGCTCACTGTAAAAATAAGGCAGCTTGAGGAATCAACATTATGTGTGATTTTGGCAATTCCATGGTGCCAGCACAATACTCACACAACTAATGATTTATTATTAAAACAAAGAATATACAACGTTTCAGGCGTAGTAAAATTTAAGCAGTAGTAGTATCTGAGAAATAAAGGAAATTATACGGTTTTGGGTGTGATGGTGGAAAAACAGCAAAATATCACCTTCAAAACGTAATAATAAAGGCTTTCTGAAATCACTGATATTACCGTCCAAAAAGAATTTTGGAATTGCTGCTTAGACCAGATACATGCTTGCACCAGTATCCCTTTGGTCAGTTACACATAGTTTTAAATGTGCAAAAAAGCACAAAGTTGCTAATGCTAAAAAAGATCCATATTTAATATAGTTTAATAGTTTTAAAGTTAATGTTTTTGGATTGGTCAACCTATGCCAATTCTGTTAGTGGATAATATGTATTGTTGCCTTGTATGTATTTTGTATTTTTGCTTTTTTGTTTGTTTTGCTGCCTTTAATGAGGACGTTAGACAGTGCCTGTAGATAAGTACAATAATGGTAATTACGTAATACATAAACCCAGCCCTACTAACCCCTGGAACTCAACAGAATTCTTGAGATTCAGACCTGTCTATAGCCTTTATGGCAATTCACACCAACAGCTTGAGTGTGAACATGATCAATAAATAAATATATATTGGCAATTTAATCTTTTTTTTAATAAAGAGAACTATAGAGAACAGTTAACATTGCATCATCTCTTGTATTTGTAAGGTATGAGAACAAATAATTTGCAATTATTTTTAAATGTTACAGCAGTTAATATATACTGCTTACAATAATGAGAGGATAATTTTAAATAAAATATTCCCTTAGGTTTGTGAGCAGTATATTTATGGAATTGTCCATTCTTACCCAAGAGACCTCAAATAAAACTTGTCATGTGAATTCAGAAGGGAAATACTAATGTGAATGTCTGGGCTGATTACTTCAACTGTCAGGGGCTCCAATTCATAAAACAGTATGGTGGCTTTGGAGCGGCCTAAATCATAAAAAATCATATACATGTTGAATGTGGTGTGCTGTTCAATCTGCATTTCCTGAGAAGTGTTCATTGGGTGTGTGAGAAAGCTTTCTTTTTGCAGAAATGCATAATACCATTTGGAATTGGAAATTCCTATTTCAACCATGAAGCAAATGAGGAAGCAAATCATTTATTTCTTTACTGAGATTTGATTTACAGTGATTAATGTGTAGTCTGTTCTTACTGAAAGAACCTTGATGTTAATGTGTATTGTCAAAGTGTATTGCGTGCATGCTTGTTCTGTCAGCCTCTGTGTATGGTGAAGGGTAACTAGAATGGTGTCAAGATTTGAGACAGATTGAACTGAGAATCAATTAATTAATTAATTAATTAAATTAATGTAGGCTTATTGCGTCTTTCTCGCTTAATTAGTCTTGGTGCAGTGCTGTACCATAAACTATATTTTTATTGCACACTATTGTAATACATTGTAATAAAAACCCATAATACATATTCTGTCACAAAAAAGGTTATGATATAGAATATTCTAACATTGTGAGCCCTGATTCCATTATTTCCTATGTGGATTCTCCTGGAATCAGTTTACCATAGTGGAGCAAGGGACCTTCTTAGTGTCTCACCTGCTTGCCTTTTATCTGCAAGTTAATCTGAACTTCACATCTCTAATGAGTATGGTCTTCTTCATCATGTATACCCAGCATGCACATTCTTTACTGTATCACAGCTGTTTCTACAAATGCTAAATGCTACAACATGAAGTAAACAGCCATTACCACATAATAGGCCACTGAATTAAACAAAAGTGGGGGGTGCAGGTTAAGGTAAAAACCCATTCAAAACATCATATACTTCTGTTATTTTCCTGATTGCTAGTTTGTGTTACTGAGGCAAGTTAGGGGTCATGCTGTAACATACTCAAATATCCTATAATAGGAGTTTGGATTGGGTTTGACTGTAGACACCCAAAATGTAAAGTTATTGTGTTTAAATATACTGTTGGGGCACTAAATATTTGCCACGGTAACCTATAGAATCTTTTTCCTGATAGTTTCAGTTTTTTTTAAATAATGCAAATATCTTATTTATTTGTATGTATTCTAATAAGGAGACAATTATATATGATTATTATACCATATCTAATCTAATGGAGTGCTAAGATTAAAAATAAATATTTAAAAGCTTTTTTAAAACTTTTCTTTTCGTGTATCTACAGTCAAAACTGATACAAAATTCTATTACATATTTTTTATTCTAATGTGACATACAGTAACAGTCTCTGTTTCCTCTCTCCATTCAATTATCACATGCCCCAATTCATTTGGAAGCTATAACTTCTAAGACCTTATTTCTTTTAATTTTTTTATCATCAATTTAACAGTTATTTGAATAAGCTATATAACAAATTGGATTGCACCCAAAAATTTCTAACATGGATTCTCCACTCCATAATACTCTCAATATGGAACAAGTTAATGTATTTACATTTACATTTACAGTATTTAGCAGACATTCTTATCCAGAGTGACTTACAAAAGTGCTTTAAGACATCAGTAACATAATCTATTCCTAATAATCAGGAATCTAAACAAGAATACTCTGTTATGGTTGTGTTGGGTGTTTTTAAGAGAGAGAGAGAGAGAAAGAGAGTGTTAGGCAATGTAAGTGTGGGATACATAAACAGAGACTAAGCTGTTCGAACATAAATTGTGTTTTAGAAAAAAAAAATTACACCATTGTGTGTGGCAGTGTTTTGCAATTGTAATTATTTTAATACACAATCAGTGCATTGTAATTATTTTAATACACAATCAGTGCATTGTAATTATTTTAATACAAAGTCAGTGCGATATTTAGTGGCATTCAAATGTTATGTGGAAATATCTTTGTGGTTTAATTAATCACTAAAATATGAGAGAAATATTTAAACTATTATTACATTTATTCTAAACAAACAAACACAAATACGCACATGCTGCATTATAAAGACAAAAGCGCTGCATTATGAGTGTGCACCAGAGCAAGCAGTGCTGCCCGGAATTTCCCTTCCACGTGTCTAAGAGCATCAGAACAGGGCGGGATCATAACAAACAACGTGATTGGTTACAAAAGCGCTCGCTTCTAACTCTTAAAGACATACGCACCAATAAAGACCGCTTTAGAGTGTTGACTGTTATTTAATCCAGAGAGGTTTATAAATACATTCATGGTTAATTAAACGACGTTTACATTTTTCCTTATCAAGTTCTATTATGTTGTCTGTTGTATGTTATGACGTCTGGTTTGGGTATATAACACTGCTGAACCCCTGGATTTTCACAAACAACAATGTCTAGAGTTTACTCTAGTGATTGGAAGTTGTGAACGAAAACACTTAATGTTAATGTCAATGGAGATGCAGACTGGTCTGACCTGACATATGGGCTACGGTCACTCAGACAAACATGCTGCACAATTGTGGTGAGCAGAAAAACATCTTAGAATACATAACACATTGAATATTTAAATGTATAGGCTACAACATTAGAAGTCCAGGCTGGGTTATACTTCTGTCAGTGATAAAAAAGCTGAAGCTTCAGTGTGCGTGCACACAGACACACAGACACACACCAAAATTCGGTGCCAACTGTATGAATCCATGGACACAACCTGGCTTGTGTCAACAGTCCAGGCTGATAGGGCTGGTGTAGCCGTGTGGTGAATGTTTTTGGCACACTTTGGACCTGTCAGTACTAATAAATCATCACTTGAATGCCACAGACTATTTGAGTATTGTTTCTGACCATGTGCATTTCTTTGTGCGCTAATCTTCCTTATCTTCTAATGGTTACTCCCAGCATGATAATGAACCATGTCACAATGCAAACGTAAATTCTAACTAGTTTCATAAACATGACAAAGGATTCAGTGGTTTGCAGTGGCCTTCCCAGTCACCAGATCTCAATCCAGTAGAATACCACAATAGAATAGATGTTTCCAACATCTTATTAAATCCATTGCAAAAAGAATTTAGGCTATTTTGAAAGCAAAGGGAGGCCCTACCCAGTATTACAATAGCGTTCCTAATGAAGTTGAGTGTATAATAACTGCAAGTGTCTGGAACAATGACTAAAGAACAAGTAAAGACCAATTACTTTCAGTTTGTTTACATGATCAAAGTCGAAATGATTCCATTAAATGCAGTGACAATAGTTACAAAACAAACATGCACTCATCCTATCGATATCAGTTTGATTTATCAGCTAGGGTCTTAAAAATGATAAGTTATAATTGGAAATAAAAATATGCCTTTTGACTTGTTGCAGTTGTAAATTGACTCAAAACTGCAAAAAACAGTGTTACAGTATACAGTGCTGTACTGAACTCTTATTACCATTTTATTTTACATTTGTGCACTTTTACGCCACCCCATAGCAGCATTATTATTGTTTTTTGAAGGAAGTGAATTGGTTCTTCTGCTCTTCCCTTGGATGAGAACAAACTGCCGAGTGATTCATTTGTTCCCAAAACAGCTGGTCACCCTCAAAAGTCAATCAACTCTGTGAATCCATGACCAGAGATAGATAAAACTACACCCAGTTAGCTCATGCTTATACTTAGTTGATGTGTTTAGAGATTATTTGTGCAAGTTCAATTTGTGACACTTGTTAATACATCAATGTAAAGCTGTTTTGTGACTATGTCTATTGTAAAAAAACCTATACAAATCAAATTGAATTGAATTTCTCATGTATGTGTGGATGACTTTCCACTACTTATTTTTAACAAGCTGTAAATGTCATTCATGAGTCAATAATAACTATAAACTGCTTCACACTGACTCAGCTTCATCTGGCTGATCTCCCGTGTTCTTCACATTACTGTCTAACAATACATTTTGGCTGAAGCAAAAAAAGTATCAGGTCCATTATACCATACAAATACCATCCAAGTGTTATGGCTTTCCCCTTACACAGGGTCGTAACAGTACATTGCTGCATTTTCTATAATTATTGTGAATTACTATACATTTCAAAAAAGTCTAACATGTGTAACAGTTCTGTGTTCTTGTTTAAAAAATAACCATCAGATTTACATTATAATAGCCTAAAAAGACTATGTAAGTACATATGTTCCATAGAACCTAACGCGAATGATAAACTGCACACACCTGCTTTATTCATATAACCTAAACTTAAACTTTTACATCTGAAAAGACTTGATGCGTTTGTGGTTTTGAGTTTGTGTGATTTTTTTTGTGTAATAGTATGCAGTATTATGTGCATATGTAAGAATAAAAAATGATCAGGTCGTATTGTTTAGCTTGTGCTAACAAAGAACTGTTACATTTAGCTAAAGGAACCAAATAGTTCCAGACCGTTAAGGGTTAAAATTGTAAGAGGAGGAGGAGCCAATAGCATGACGTCCGAAATCGAAATGTAGTCAGGTGAGGTGGAGACAAGAGGTACACAATCAGAGTAGAAACGGGCGCAAGCGGATCGTTGAGAGCTTTTCCCATCTTATCTGATCTACCGGTAACTGATTCATTCAGAGTGAGGGGATTTGAGAACAGAACAGATCAGAGGTAAGCCTCGCTTATTACCCACATTGTGTATATAGCATTTCAGGTTAACGGATGTTATCTCGATCAGCTAGCAGGACTATCACAGGGTTCAAGCGTATTATTTGTGTCGAGACAGATGCAAGCGGACTGCCACTGGTTCACAGGGAGAAAGCGATCTATCGTACAGACACACAGGGTTGTTAGTGGTAGAAATCGGTTACTTAGAGGCATGCAAACTCTTTGTAGATTTCACATCATTGCCATACTGTTCTGTGTAAAACTACAACAGTATCCCCAAGAATTCCGGGTTAACTCGCCCAGTAGTGTCAGCGTGAGCCTTCAAAGCAGAGTAACGGTTGAAAAAACGAAACTGACATCTTAAGTCACCTAACAAACAAAACAAACATTACAGAAAGATAGTTAAAATAGGCACGTTTCTCATTCGTACAGAGAGACTCGAGTACATGCTTGGAGCGTTAAGAACCATGCTTCCTTCAAACGCTCTACAGGTACGAATCATTTTTACATTTAACACAGTTTTAACGTTACGCGTTGAACTGTATCACTGCTCTTATTTAAACTGACTATTGTTGTTTGTGTGTAATTGACGTTTGTGTGTTTTTTGACGTAATCTTTTTTTTGTGGAAATGACCGCAATGCGAACGCTCAGCGGTGTAAGAGTGTAATCTACTGGGTTTACTAAGTTAAGCCAAGACAGTTTTCTACTTTCGACCACTGAAACTTACCTTCGTTAAAATAAAAGGCAGAATCGGAATGCTGTTTCCTTTAGACGTGACGTTTCCATGTGCAACATTTGAACACGAACTCGTATTTACAGTAATTGGAATAGCACTTGAAGGGAGCATCAGTGTGACTCTACGCTAGTACACATATATTAAACGTGCTTTAATAACAACGATACATGTAACGTGCTGGTTGGATCTTAAATTAAATTAAATTTGAAACTTAAATTAACTAAAGTGCAATAAAACAAACAAACAAAGAACTACATGACTCAGCACCGTGATCAAAACAAAGCCATGCCGGGAGTGTTACGAAAGTCAGTAGTTATTACTGACGCGCTAACAATACATTTAGTTACTTATTCTAACGCTACTTTCTGATACATTTACACTTTTGTGGTTGTCAAAAGATACATTTGTTTCACCACAACTTGCAGCTGTCGATACTACAAGAACACGTCTTGCCATAAACTAAACGACGTAACACGTCGTTAGCGCTGTGTCACTCTCGGGTGAAGTGAGGTAAAGCAAGCGCAGCAGATTTGAGTTGCAAATGCTCGCTCACGTCAATGGGACTGTGTGATTTGAATGTTTTCTCTAACAGGACATTGATATGAAACCGATTCAATATCTATCGACGATACTATGTTCAATATTGAGAAAACTTCGACGTTACTTGTCGCTTATGCATACAAAACACACAAATCTGTCTTGATGTAGCCATATGTTGATGTTACCAACAAGTACTCAATTTCGCCATATGTGGAAAGGTCAGAAAGTCTAACAAACTGATAAACAACAGAGTAGGTTGATTGTAATTATACTACTGATTATATACTATTATAAAACTTTATAATACATGTGATGGACATGTACTTTATCACTGTACCTTCCATGTTAAACAAACAGCTTATTTGAATTAAATAATATACAGTCACTGTGCACCAGTCTAGGTGGTATGTTATGTAAAGGCTCATAATTTCTACATTTACATCTATTATTATATATTGTATTTATTAAGACCAGATTAATAAAATGACAGAGTATCCTAAACGATGTTTTGGGCTAACAAACAAGGGTTCTTAACATTATTGTTTGCAAAGGAAGTGTCCACATTAATGTGGTTGCAAATAGCAGCCTGTATTATTTAACCTTTTATATTCACAATGTCAAGTCATACATTTTTGTGTTTTTTGTATTTTGTGACAAGTTGTAGAAATTGCATTTATAAGCCTTAAAAGAACAGCTGCCTATCCACCCCCACTCCCCACCCGAAGGGAACATGTTACCCCCCCGCCTCATCCCAGCAAAAAACATCCTTCTCACACACACACACACACACACACACACACACACACACACACCC